>JAPYZC010001831.1:0-17030 GCA_030522665.1 Ichneumoninae sp. A BG-2022a | reverse complement strand
ATAGGGCGAATTCGGGCATCCAAAAATTATTGGAAAATGACGTTTTGCCCAAAAACCCCGTTTTTCCCCGTTGCCCCATTTTGCCCCGCTCTACCCTACGTAAAGCGCCCCATTGACCGCCGCGTTACAATTTAAGGCAACGGGAGTTCCGCCGTAAATATCGGTGTAACGGCCGTGTGTACGCGAGCCGAACCGACGTATGGGGGCGACCCGGAAATGACTGTACGGGAGCTCTCCAAAAAAATGCGTTTGTCGCTTAGCCTCCACCCTCGCACCCCACAGTCGTCGGGTGGAGTAAACGAGACTGACAGCTTGTGGAATGAGCGTTAATCGGTGCTCGATTTTCATGCACCGGTTCACTAGTTTTTTTTCGATCAATCCCTTTCCAGGCCAGGCCATCCATACTCGCCGTCATTTATATATTCATATATATATATAATACCCCTGCGTACATAACTCTGCTGAGGTCTTTGTTTTTTTATTTTCTGTTTTCCCAGCCCCCTTTTTTTGTCTCATGCGGTTGGGATTTTGATCGGTACAACGATCAATCACGCGGACGAGGCATCGCGCGGCCGGGAAGTATGTTTATTAAAATGGAACGATGGGAGTCGCGGGCGGAGCGGAGCTTTCATCGTTTTCGATCGAGTATCGGGCGAAGTCTCTCGTTGCAACGCGATGCAGCCGGCCGTGTTCCGTATTCATCGACGGTCCTCGATGAATACGGCACTCCCGTAAAATCCCCGTGCACAGCTCGTGGGTTCCGTTTAAAGACGATATTGTCTCGCGGCGAGTTCGTCAGCCGGGGACCGCTGTAACACGATCACCCCGCGGGACCGGCGACTAATTCGATTTGAAGCCCAGCTGCAAAGCACTTTGGAGAGACGAGTGGAGGCTGTGCAAAATATAGTGCACCGTCATTGTGGCCTTGCGTATAAACTGGCGGTACACTACTTTGTCGACGTGACGTAATGCGCGCACCGCCACATCGATGCCTCCACACCGCGTTGCGGGTGTGGTCAATCGCGGATGCTCATACGCTTCGGCTACGTTTACGTGTGGTCTTTATCTCCATTTGCGTCTCCCGCGACGTGGCGAAAACGATCCAGAGAAAGGATCGCTAGCCGGCCGTACAAGTGCGAATCACCGGAGAGACAAGATGCACCGGCGCCCGCACTCGGAAATGAACGGTGAGATGCACGAGAGGAAGAACCGAAACAACGCGAAAACAGAGCGCCGCAGGAATAAACAGAGTGGATCTCGTGTGCAGCGATCCTCTACGGTCGTGTCGCGGGTTTACGGTCGACGAGCCGCTCGAATAGTAGAACATTTAACAGATGAACAAGCGATCGACTTCGTATTTTTTCGAGAAATGGATACAAACAGATGTAGGGTAAAAGTGGGGAATATGGCCCGGTTCATATATCATTGATTTACGGGTTATTCGAGGTGGGCCATATTCACCACTTTTACCCTATTGACGATTACGCCACGATTACGATTACCTATTCGTGCTAATAAACATTTCGCCTGTCTCTCATTTTATAATCCGTGTCCCTTTTTATTTCCCTCGGTCGTTACAATATTTGATTTATTTATTTATTTATTTAATATAGTACACGGGCACGGACAACTGATTATATGAAATTGCTATACATTGGGTATCGAAGGATTGAAGGATCCCTCCTGTTACTCTATTGGTTACTCTAAATGGTTCGGTCTGCTGGGGGTTTTTTATTAACTGTTTATTTATTCACCCATGACCATTACTAAATGCTCGTCAATATTCGATCGATGTTGGAAGATCCTTGGATAATTGCTCGCCGGAATGCCGATCGTCAAATTCCGTGCAGACCGAAGGAGCAATGGGGCGCGTTAGCTCGAAGAGCTGAGGTACAAAGTCGCCCGACGAACTTTCCACTGTCTCGGCAATTTAGCCAGCTAATTAATTAGTCTTTCGTGCCCCATTAGCATCCGACGCAGAAGGAATATTAAGTTTAAAAAGTTTCGATGCACGTATGACTCTCCGCTGGCCGTTGCGGAGAGTCGGTTAAATGGCACTGAACGATCCCGAGGCGCCGAAGGAGAGCCGACTCGGTTGCTCGGGACACGCTGATTTCCGTTCGTTCGCTAGCAGATGTCGCATGGACCGTACAAATCGATCTATCCTTAGATTGCATCATTAACTAAGATACCGTGCGGCTTTGTCGTGGATTCGATTTCCTCGCTTCTCCTCCGGCGGGGCGACTGGTGCGGCGAAATCGCCGCGCCCGGCGCATACTTCCCGATCGGATTATCTTCATGGCTTTCCCGGTGCCAGGGAGAATCGAAACTTCGAAGCCGCACCTGGCCTCGCCTCGCTCACCGCATGACCGGCACCGTAGTAACTACGGTGTATTCCTTTATCTGAACTTCTCGTTCGGTTGTTACGCGGAACGATTAAGTTCCAGGGGCAACTTGACAATTGGTAAGCCCATCGGTGAGCAGATATATTTTAAATCCGAAAGTTTGTGCGCGATAGGAATTGAGCTTAGATCGAAATAACTAAGTGCCGGAACTCATCGACGGTCAGGCACTCCAGAAAGCTTAAGGTAGCTCGTGCGTCTCGCAAGAACAGTAGATGGCAAATCGAAATTTTCATGATAGTACTTTTTTGCTGGGTTCTTTCAAAATGAAGTCCGTATTTTTTTGAGCCAATTTTAATGTCTCTGTGCTATACTATAGTGCGTTGAACTGGCTCAAAATGTAGGATATCGTCAAACTATTCTATAATTTCATAGTTCTGATTCGATCGCTGCAGTGTGACCTCATATTCGAAAAGTGACACTTCTCAACAATACAGTTTTCAAGTGTCATGTTTCTCAGACAAAACTTTCTATGCGCCGTTTCTCACGGATACAATTTTTTAAATGTTGCATCTCTCCGATACTATTTTGCTATGTGTAATTACTTTTCAATACAACTTTCTAAATATTGTATCGCTTAAATGCCAAAAAAATTTATCTATACGGTAGACTACAAAAAAAATGAAATAAAAACGAAAATTAATTTAACGAATCCGCATGCAAAATAGAAATTGTAATGGAAAAGATCTTAAAAAAATGATTCCTTATAATTTTTTGACGATAAATGATACACCGATTAATAAACGTAAAAAAGTAACTTCAAACAGGATGAAATAATTAATTATATAATAATAATAATTGATATTATTACTTACAATGAATTATGTTAACTTTTCTTATTATAAGGAATAATTTTTTTCAGTTGGTACATTAAAATTGGTTGAAAAATAAGGATGTTTCTTTGAAAAAACTCCACGAAAATGAATTGTCATGGAAACTTGCATTTATCAGTTTATGTATTTGCAGAAACATCGTTATCAATACTTTCATTGATTGAGGCTCGATGCATTAATATAAAACGACATCCGTTATGATTAATAAATACGCAATATTTTAGATAAACAATTGTGAAAATTTAGCACTCATATTAGATTAGTGATCCGTGCAACAGCTACCTCTTAATTGGGAATTAATTTCGTGTCACATTCTTTTTTTGTACAGTTATACCGGTGCAGTAAAAGTGCTTCCGTAAATGTTCGCTGCCGAACGGTGAAGTCTGAAATATTTTCCTCATAACATTGGCTCTCTCGGTGTTTCCGTGCATTTTTCGAATTCTTCATGCCGGCGAACCGTAAGCCGGTGGTGTGTATTCAGCTTTTACTCGAATCAATTAAATTTAATTGAGATGCAACTCCGCTGAATTCAATCCGTGTATGATTTCCGGGCTCGTAGAAGAGAATGTCTGCAATCTTTTGGTCGGGTTCAACGTTGGATAGCGTTTGTCCGGTGGTATTCGCGTTCATTTACAGCGGAGTCTCTCCTCCGCCGGCTGGGTCCCGAGCATCCCGCATCACCGCCGATCCCCTTGTCTAGGTATGCGGTGCTAGATAGTATTCGCGATTTCGCATACACATGCTTTGGGTTTGGTTTACTGGAGCGAAGTGAACACACGAAGGGCTCGTGTTTCTCATTCTTCGTCGGTCCGCTCGCTCTCCTCCACCCACCGCGGTTTCTCATCACGCAATTATTTCGCTGCGGCTATAGAAAAAAAACCGAGGGGAATGGAAGCCAGAGGGCCTCGCTGCGGGCGGCGCGCCCTTTCGCCGGCGAGCACTTTCTCGCCGTACCTTCCCGTGTCGCGTGGCCCGGCCCCGTACGAAATATAACGCCGGCTTAGGCATGTCAGTGGTGGAAGGTTATTTATTTTTCCAGTAACTGTAATTTTTCAGCCTCTCCTCTCCGCGGCCCTTCCACGAGGTTGTGTCCGTGTCCTGGCCGCGCGTCTTGCCGACCGACCCCTCGCCTTCCAACCGTCTCCGTATCTCCGTCTCACACTGGCTACGGCCCGGACAGCCAACGCTTCCTCTCGCCCGCCGTCCCTCCCTCCAGCATCCAACGCCTCGCGCGATAAATGCAGCAGGCTGCTTTTGACGTGCAGAAAAATACGATGCCGGAGAGAAGCGGCGGCATTTCTCGAGCTCTCCCGCGCTGTCCGAGAGGCAAGCGGGCACGAAAACCGTGGGCGTGCGCGCGCCCACCGGCGTAAGAGGGTGCGAACGAGTCCGTGTGCAGAAGAATCGCGCCCGAGAGGGCGAGAAGCGACTGCGCGCTTTCATTTCTATATACGTAATGTCTCACGATGCTCGTGTGGGAAGAACGGGAGAAATGTGATGAAGCGCCGGGTGAAAAGATCGTAAGTTATGGAATTGATTTCCCTTGTTGTCGGAAGACCGCCGGTACCTTCTATTACCTCGTACCTAATCTACCGTGTGGTCCTTGCACGTCTCACCGACTCGATTGGCTCGCCGAACCAACCCTACACTCGTGGCTCCTTTCACTTCTTTCCATCGCCTTCTAATATTTTTCCGCCGCCGCCGGTGCCTCTCGGCCTGACGCCATTCCCACCTTTGCCATAACGATTCGTTCTCACGTTCTGATAACGTTCCTTTCTCTATCTCCTTCGCTTCCACTCCAATTCCCCCTCGCTCCGCCGTGAACCAGCCACCCTCTCGCGACAGGTGCGCCGCTTCCGTTACCCAAAAAAAAAAAATTAATAACCCAACCCAATAACACCTTGATATTTTATTTCTCGGTCTATCGACCCCCAATGGCAATTAACCCCGTCGGCGTTGATATAATATTTCTTCCTCGTACCGGCGCTATCCTCGAGGCGGTGCTATGTCTGTGTACACGATTTATCCAACGCGCTTCAACATTCCTCGTCGCGCCAAGCAATTTCTGCAGGCGAACGTGTGGTCCGTCTCTCTCCGGGGGAATTCCCGCTTCGTGCTTACCCGTGAAACACTTCCCTCCCCCCCCCCCCTCTGCAAAACGCAAGATTTCCGGCGGTTTACCATCGTCGCGAAGTTTGCGTCAAGCCCGCACCGTACATCGTGCAGTGGATTCGGGAGCAGCTGCGAGGCGTTGGTCGTCTTGTCGACGGATATTCGAGCCTTCCTCTCATTTTTACGGGAGAGATGGTTCTTCTCATCAATGTATATAACACGAATTTCGTACGAGGATGGTACAGCATTACGGCACGGGAGGCAAAAAAGACTATCGGGACCAATTTTTCGCAGGGTAGAGAGAAGACAAAAAGTCTCATCTCAAATGGCGTTCGGGTTTTCCCCGTTCTCCCCCATGATATGGCGGAGAACGGGGAAGATTGTTCTAAATTTCTCAACCCACACTGTCATGAATATCCGTTCAGAGTGGATGTACTTACATCCGTGAAAGGAGTGCGGGAGAAAAGTCGAGTTCATAATGGTATAGCTCGAACGGCTTTTCTCTGCTTCCTCCGTTGGGTTCGTCGATGATCGATCACGGGCACTTCACTCCCCGAGGTCAGTTCGGAGAGCCGCGATGAGGTGGAATCGCTGAAGTACCCTCGCTCGAGTGCCGATCGACACGATAAGGCACGCAGCTTTATATTCGATGTAGATAGACGGTCACCGAAGCTCTGAAGAGAGAAAGAGCGCTTCCCCCCGCCCCCTCGACTCCTATGAACTTTATATCGTATATCCGCGTTCGAGAGGTTAACGCAAGTAGAACACCGCCGGTTGAGGAAGATAACCGGCCAGGATCCGGTAATCGGTCGCGTTATTTTTTACTTTTGCACTCATCGAGTGTCTTCTCAATTTTACGGCGAGTCCAGGTTTGTAATATTCTGTGTGCGCATCGTACCGGCTGATTTCCCGGGGAGAAGCGGAGAGAGCTTAGCATAGCGCGATGCACGCCCCTTGCGCACTTTCATCCTCCTTTGCTGATGGAACTCGCGTCAAGAGAAAATTAGTTTCTAAAGGGCAGAGCCGAGTTGCAGCAACTCTTAATGAATGTTTACCCGGCTCGAAAAAAAGAAGCGCCAAAAGGAAGAAGAAATCCTTAAGTCCCACGATGGACTTTGGTGAAACTCGGCTGACGGAAGAAACGTTTTTCGTCCGGACGTAGGAAAGTCCCTAGAACGAAGCGGTTTATTCCTGGGAAGCTCGAGCCGAAGATAACGTTCGAGTCTCGAATAATTTGCCACCGCGACTGGAGTTACCTGCCAGATGGAGTCGTAAATTCTGTGCGTCGAGTAAGTACCAAGAATATACAGAACAAATATAGATGACGATCGGGGAAATACGTGATAGATATCTGCTTTGAACGTTTATTCATTCGCTCTTTACCTGGAATTCACGAGTTCGCTTGGCAAACTGTCGGGACTCTAGAATCTCGGGGTCCGGAAGAGCGGTGTATGTGTGGGGTCGAGGTGGAGGAGATTCAGTCTGTTTATGCAAAATCCGAATGGCGGAGAGGATGGTCCAGTGAGAGAGGCTAAATTCCCGAACACATAAACTGGGATACTGACTGGAGATCCAACGGAGCCTGACTACTTGAAGCTCGTCGTGGTACGAAGGTAATGCTACCCCACGGTATATCATACCGGCGATGAGGGGGATGAAGTTTGGCGTTTCGAGGCAACGTTGAACGACCGCCAGGGATCGTCCGAGTGGCTTCGCACAGTGTGTGGGTACGGGCGCCCGGTATGCGCGATACCGGTTTGCTAGGTCGGTACACGGGGGAAACCTCCCGATGGGTTCTCTTGGCAACCCCCCCCCCCCTCCTCCACCCCCCCTCCCAATACCAGACAAGCTCAGCTTTCCATCGCAGCGGAGAGCGAGAGAGGAGCGCATAACCCGTGAAATTTCCTTCGCCAACGTCCAGCGGACATCCTTGGACCCCGGGGGAACGTGTACTACGTCCGTCGCCTTCCCATTAATTCGATTCTCGCAACCGGCCTAGTCTCGAGGACGCCAACTCGACGATTCACAATCCCTCCGTTCCTCTCCTGGGCGAAAGCGCGTCTGGAAACGGAAACGCCGGGCGAGCTTCGAGTTTGGCCCTCCCAGCTTTCGACGATTCGAACATATTCCGGGCTCAATTCTGTTACGCTGTGCAATCGTTCGGTAATTCTGCTGTTATGCCTTCGTCAAAGTTTCTTTTTTTTCGGCATTGCGACTACGGCAGTTTTTAACGAAGCGGTGTTCTGGAAAAGCCATTGGTTTTTATTTGTTTGGATTGTGCATTGGGTGACCAATTGTTTACGATTATGAGTTTTGTGTGTTTTGTGTGCTGTGGGCGGAGGGTGGATGTTGTGGAAAAATAATTTGATGCGTTGACTAACTGCGTGGTTAAGAGCGCTTTGATCAATTTATTCAATAATATGATTTTTTTTTATCGTTGGCCCACCAAATTAGTTCGTTGATGTGATTAGTGATCCGTGACCCACACTGAGAGAAGGATCTCGGAAAACTACCGAGTCATATGGTAACTTTCGACTAGGCAATATGGTACACCAACGCCATCACTAGCGGTATGTTAAATTTTCATAGTGGTCAAAGCAATTTTTGTCCAACCCATATGGTAATTTTTGCGTGAAGGCAGGTTGGCAAAATTTTGCATATGCGGTTAATCATTTCGTGGATAAACACAGAATTTCGTCGAACAAATTTTTTAATGTATGTATATGTAAAAAAAAAAAATAGATCGACGTAATATACCAGTATAAACTGCAAATATATATTCTAGTGAGTATAATTAATAATCTAGCAAAAATTAACTAGATTAGAATTAATCTAGAGAAAATAACAATATTTTCTAGCAGAATGTGTTAAGTTTGATACGAATGTTTGCCAGGATGTCGCGGCAGCTCGAATATACCTGAAAGTTATATCTGTTTTTACCACATTTATCTTAATTTTTATCAGGGTACTTCATTTCCGCGATGCCTTAAAATCGTAACTGTCATGAGTGCGTGTGCATTTTCCTGTACATGTTTTACTCGTAATTCCGATGTTTTTCACTGCAAGGGCCAATCTACTCTCCCGATTTGTATGCTCAATTTTTTTTGGTATAATAAGTATCAAGTTTCCGGAGCTCATCGGCGCTCCAGGTTTTCACGCGTTGTACACATGCCTGTTGTTC
Source organism: Ichneumoninae sp. A BG-2022a (assembly GCA_030522665.1). Classification (NCBI taxonomy): domain Eukaryota; kingdom Metazoa; phylum Arthropoda; class Insecta; order Hymenoptera; family Ichneumonidae; species Ichneumoninae sp. A BG-2022a. The sequence continues at coordinate 8,502 of JAPYZC010001831.1, read as the reverse complement.
GGGCGTGTTGGAGTGACAGAATGCCCATGCATATAAAGGGCTCAGCAGCGACCGCCGAAGCTTACAGATTTTATGGCACGGATTTTTCGGAGCTTTGTTGGTGTGAGCTTAGCGAGAACGTTTCGCGCGCGGCTCGACCTTTCAAGCTATATCCCGAGTCACCCGCAAACTCTGCCCCACCCCCAAGCCGACTATCATTTGTATACGGGACCGATATTCCATCGACACGCGAGAGGCTCGACGCTAAAAACGCTTGGAGTGAGCTCTCCGCGAGTCGGGAGTTCCTCGAATGGGGAGATGAGAATATCGACGGTGTTGCTCACATGTTCGGGCTCTATTCGAGACTGAAAGGGATTCCACCGGCTCTCTGTGTTGCTCCCGCGGTGCCGAGAGTTAACTGGAATTTCTTCGTTGCGCATATTTATCCGAAAATCCTCGATCACACGCTCCATTTGTCCGCGGTCGCGATTACTCCGTTCACGCCTTCTCACCCGCTACAGGCGACTAAAACAAGCTGTTACGTTTTTCCCAAAACCGCTACATGCTTTTTTCATCGGTCGTCGTTCAACTACCACGTTTGATGGATTTTTTGCTCACTGCTCAATATTTGATACTGAAACACTCATCGAGTAGTAAAAAAAGAGAATAAATAAAAATTAAACTTAAGAAGCGCCGGTGCTGCTGTCGCTGACGCCACAGACAGAATGACAATGATTCCGTTCATTAGCGGACGTTGGAAGATTTTGAAAGCCGGGCATGAACGGGCAAAAACGTAAGAGCATTAGCAAAATTTTTTCCCCTCTTCAGCTTCGAACAAAAGCGTGTCTTCCGAGAAAAGCCATTAACACATTTGACAAAAGCTCTCTGGCAGGCCAAAACTTTTTTCAACTAATGCCCGAGGGTCATCCCGTTGGGGTTGTCCCTGAGTCCCGAGACCGGTAGGAGAGTGACAGGATGTACAAGGGAATCAGAGCAAAAAAAAGAGGGGCAAATAATGGTGGCAAGACGAAGAGAAAATTGCATTACATGCACGGCCGACCAGGGCATATTCAGCGTTTCACACATTGAAACGAACTTCGTCGAGGACGAGAGGACGGTTCTTCTCATCCATTCTCCCGACGACACAATACCCTCAGGAGCGAGACGTGGAAAAGTTCCTTTTTATCCCCTTGTCCAGCCTCTTCGAGTTCGCAAACTCGGGGCAATTATATTAGGCTACGGCAAATATTGGAAGAGCGTACTAACTACCTGCGAGACGCGTTATATTTACCGTCCAAATGAACAAGACAGTCAGCCGCGCGTTCGCCAAAAATTTCGGGGCTGAATCGTTTAATGGAAAGCTAGTGCAGGGTAGTGTATCTTCTCCCTCGTAAAAACATGCATTTTAACGGTGCGGATCCAAGCCGGCACGTACACTGTCGCAATGAACAAAGAGATGACGGTACACAGCCGGGTTTTTTTCGTGGAATGGTCGAAGTGTGCTCGCCGGGCCAACGGGTTAATGGGTCCCGTAATAAAATGCCGGGCTCATCGGGGGTAAGGGAAACAAGGCAGAAGGTGTACAGGGAGAGAGGACGAAGGGTGCGCGCGCTGGGCGAGCCGGACGAGAGAGCAACAAAAAAAAAAGAAGCAGAAGTACATCGCCAGTTGGATGCCGGAGAGTGGACGTCTGGCTGGTCCACGAGCGGGAGGAAAGATGTGCCCATCTTCCGGATCCCTCTAGGTGGAAGGTAGACAAAAAAAAGCCGAGATCGAAAAAACAAGGTAGATAGATATGCCTCCGAGGAGAGGATAGCGCACCAACTAGCAACGGCGAATAGGAACAACATGGACAAAACACAGTGCCTCGTAAGAAAACCGATATAAAGGACACTCACGATCTTCTCGTAAAATATGAAAGGCCGACGTGTTATACGAGTAAAGAGGCAGGGGAGGATTGCCGACGCACGCGAGAATGTTTTCCACTCCTTCTTCGGACGCTGGCCTGTTCGTGTTTTTTTTCCTTCGTTCTTTCCTCGGTCCAGACTCGTTTTATTCCTCGGACTCCAACACGTCGCGAGACTATACACCGAGAGAGTTTAACTCTCCCTCTCGGTCCCTCGCATCTTTTCGTATCTTCCTTCCGAGATCCCTCGCCTCTTCTCACACCCATGTAGATTGCAGCAGAATACCGCTTGCGCTTCGCAACCTCCTTTCTCCCTGCTCCTTTTATTTTCCCCGTTGCACAGCTTCAGCTTCTTACTCCGCCACTTTGTGCCCGATAACGCCTCGTCCCCCGTCTCCCCCTCGTTGTTCAGCCCCGTTTTTCCTCCGGCTCGGGCTCGGTCCCTCCCCGTGGAACTCGCTGCGGAAGCGGCGGGACAATCACAAGGCACCAGACAGAGTCTGCCGACTGCCAGAGAGAACTTACATGTATAACTACTACTACAAGAGACACGACAAGACACTTTCCAATCTTCCCGATTGTCGAGTCGATATGCCCCGTCCTGTCGTACCTCCCGTCTACTCTCCTCTCTGAAGACCCTCCTGTATTCCCCTGGCACGGCTCGCGCTCCCTCTCCGGACCGATATGTATGTACCTGATTCTCTACTCCAATTTTTTCGATAGAAAAAAAACGACACCGTACACGGCCCGCAATCAAGTGAAGAGACATTTTTATTAAGTCTTCACCCACGGCTTCTCTGCCGATTTCGATTCTCTTTCCTGTCATCCGGAGGATATATTAAGATCTGTCCGATGATGCCTCGCCTGTCGCGAGAGAACCGGTGCGATTCTCCATATGGAGTTCGCGATGTTCGTTCATAAGCCGGCAGAAATTTTTCAGCCGAACACAAGGTTTGCACAAAGTGCGGGAAATTCGTGATAAGATCTCGATCCAACGCTGGGCAAATTATACTTCGAGCCTCGTTCTTTGAAGATAGTACTCGTTCCTAGGGAAAGTCCCGACATTTCAGAACTATGGGGAAAGCAAAAGTTGGTACCCTTTTCCCTTCAACCCGCCGCGCGTGACATGACTTCGTTATATTATTTCATTGCGCATGGCGTTTTGAACGCAGTTTCTACGTGCGAAAAATTGAACATTTTTGACACAAACATATAATAATAGAGGATGTGGAGAATAACGATTAGAACCAAAAAACACGTCCAAAGCCTGTTACAAAAAACACTATTATTTCGCTGAAAAAAAAAAAATAATTGCACCCGAGCTCAACACATCTACATATGAATAAAAATATTATTATTATTTATTGAGCATAAAGGTCTAGGACATCGTCCCTTGAGAGCCAACACAGGATACAAATGAAGCAATCAAAGAGGCAATGAACAATGTCAATGAGCATAAACAAACGATCCAACTGGAACTGCGAAACACCTCGAACATAAGCACGTCAATAAAAATAAACATATATAAATAAGTAGAAATGTGAAACTCAAAACTAAAAGGTACCGAAGATGACCCGCTTCACCCCCCTCCTCCTCCGCCATCAGATACCGATAACAGGAGCTGCGGAAAACCTCTAATGAGGACGCACTACACCCAGAAAAAAGATTTATTCAAATCAAATAAATTTCAATCTTCAAATGACGTTTATTAAGATAAAATAAATGTTTCGTAGCCTTAACAAAATCTGTATTAGATTCAAATAACGGCTTTTCTTTACTTTCAGTAAAAAAATTAATTCGTAGTGACTATTCATTAATTTGTACTTTAAAATAAATGTTTATTCGACACACAGAAATCGAATCATTGGAAATACGATTTGGAATAGATATTTATTCGAGCCAAAGAAATTATATATTTGGCACCAAGCCAAAACACGGCTATTATCCGGCAACGCGCATTATAGAGTCGTGAACACGTCAATAAAAAGAATAATACTATCAAACAAATAAATATATTGGAATTTAATAAATGATCTATTAGGTTATGAACCAAATAAACATTTTTCTTCGTCCCTAATACATTTTCTTTTATTGGAATAAACTTTTTTCTGGGTGTATGACTGAATATACTATGGATTAAATGACTGTAGATAAATATGACGATGTCGTCACATGCGCGGTGGGTTGAAGGGAAAAGAGGTACCAAATTCTCTTTTCCCCATGACTCTGACGTTTTGAGATTTTCTAGAAACGACGCTATTTTTTCGATTGAGGCTCTTCATGTAATTATACGATGAAATTGCTCGGATAAGTTCGTTTGATCGCGTAATTACTCTAGGCGTATCGATAGCATTGTCTTTCACGAAAACAGAGCATTATCGGAAAAGCGTTTTAAGCCATACTTCCGCGAACATACCGTTACCTATTCTGGCTGAGAGGCATGACGGAAGAGAGCCGAGATTTTTTTTTTTTATAATTGCTTTTATGAACCGTGGAACGAGCTCGACCCTGTCCGCAAATGGCTCAGTGATGGCGAGAGCCCCGACAGGATGGAGGTTTTTTCGAGAGGACAACGAGCGATACACGCTATCAGCGAAAAAAAAATTCCAACCAACGTGCTCCATTATTCCGCCCCTCGGCCATTCCGCCCACGTGGATGACGCACTTTGTCGATGACCTTTTATTACGGCGCAGTCAATTTTACCATGTACACATAAATATGTAAAATATGTATGTATGTTCCTTCGAATGATCATCAGTTAATGCGTACCACTACTCTCGACGTTCATAAATAATTTGGGGCGATAGACGTTTCCAATTTCGAGGGATTGCAGTATCGATAAGTCTGCAGTCAGGGGCCGGTCGAGCCGATTTTTTCCGGCAGGCTTTTCCCTCACGGTTAGCTGCCGCTGCGCGCTGACGCGATTGGCAATAAAAGTGTCTCACAATGGGTGTTTAAACTCATCTCGTTAATATCGAGCACCGGGGAGTGGACGGAATGGGGCAGGGGGGCGGTCAGTGTTTACCGCAGAGTTCGAACGAGTGAAGCCCCAAAGCCAGAGGTACAAGCGAGTGCGCAGGGGAATATTGCTAGGGGCATCGCCGTGTCCTATAAACGAAATCGAATGTTTCACACACGTAGTACATGCGGGCTTTTGCAGTGTATGTACGGGATGGATAGCCCCGGGTTCACCGGCCTCCCATATTTCCCGAATTCACGTCCTGCTGTCCCGTACCCGCTCGTGCGAGCTCCCGCCGCTCTCGACCACTCGTACCGCATATATTCATAGTAATACATTCGAGTGTATGCGCGCACTACACGGACTACGAGACCCTCTCTCGCCCCGACTTCCGGTCGCAATTAAAACGAAGGATAAACAACTAGTCGCGGTGATAATTCATAAATAATTAAACTCTCGAGCGGCGACGTGGACACCGAGAAGAGAGCAGCCTCGCCAACCCTTTCAGGCTTCAACGAGCTCTCTCTCCCTCTCGCTCTGTGCACACACGTACACGAATAATACATAATGAATGCCATTTCCCCGTATATCTCGTTTCACTCAACGAAATACTGCGAATTCGCGACAGTGAAAATTTCAAATTTAATTGACTGCGATCGATTGTACGTGTATCGGTGGAATGAAGTTAAAAAAAAAACAGTGTACGGGTGTGTAGGAAATATACACGATCTGATAAAATTTTTTGTCCTCATATAGGAAACTATGTTTTCATCAGAAATAAAATTTCGAGATTTTAGTGTCAAAGTACTTAAATAATCCAAAATGTCGCGTCATGGGATTTTTAGCGGGTGTCCGTGCGTGTGCGAGATTTTATGCGATTTTGAAATTTTTGCAAATAGGTTGTGGTAGCTCTAACTTGTGTAACTGTTTTTAAACTGGAAATGACGGATTTCCCATATGACGTCACTTCCGGTCGAAAAATGAGATTTTTCAACTGGAAATGACATATTGCCGATATAATGTCACTTCCGGTTGGAAAATGGAATTTCCAAACCGGAAGTGAAGTTTTCCCGTATGACCTCAGTTCGATGACGTGCGGTCGAACATCCGTGTTGATGGTTATATTTCACCTGGGTGTACTCATGTCATACATAACTCCAGCTTATTTTTTTAATTCGATTTTTAACTATTTTTTGTTATTTCAGACCTTGGCAGTAACCAACAGTGTCCGATGCAACTCTTCCTGGATTTCATGGTACGTTTCTCCCCTCTTACAATTTATCTAACCTTTTTACGATCTATTTTCGCTCGTCCGCGCCCGTAAAAATTGCGACTCTCTTGCGCCTGCAAGAAGCGTTCCGACCCTCTTGGTCCACCTGCTCGTAGGGTCCAGTTCTCTTCCCGCCTCGTAAGTATGATCCCCTCTCTTGTCGGCGGAAACACTCGAAGGAAGGGCCCCAGAGCCGGTTTAACGACGATACGTGACCTATAAAAGATACACTTTTCAGCGTGCCCGTGTATCGTCCTCTCCGCGATTCGGGTATTACAAAGTTCGTCGTAGTTTCGCCGTGTCTCTCGGTACCGAAAAAACCGCGCGTACACGGTACGGTTACGCTGAACAAATACGCAAAGGCAGAAGATCTCGTTAATAGGTAAATGTTCCCTTCCATAAAATAAACGAGTAGTAAAGAAAACCTTTCATGTAGCCAGGGAGTTCTAGCTATGTATGTGTATAGGATAAATACGATATTTAATTACCGAGAAGCGAAAGTAAAGAAAAATAAAGAACACATCGTTGATGACAAAAAAGTATCCTGGCGAAACTGTCCGCGGGACATCGAACCTGTGTATGCGTGGCTGGAGCTTTGCTCACTGTAAAAAAATATATAGGGGAGAGCGGGGCAAAATGGGGCAACGGGGCAAAACGGGGTTTTTTGTCAAATTAATTTTCCAATCATTTTTGGATCTTGCAAGGTGGCAAAACTGGGCAGAAAAGTCTGATGTATCCGATAGGACGAATTCGGACATCCAAAAATTATTGGAAAATTGCCAATTGGACGTTTTGCCCAAAAACCCCATTTTACCCCGTTGCCCCATTTTGCCCCGCTCTACCCTACCTTTTTAACAAACAACCCTACATGACTCACGGTCAGCTGAATTCTCCGGGCGATCGCTTTTCCAGACTTTCGAGCGTGCCGCTCAGGACTCGGTGGGTCTCGGTGAGAGATTCGATTTCGAACGATCCTCGGACGCGGCCATCGACAGTTTGACCAGCGAAGGCTTGGTCTTGAACAACCGTGATTGCCCTCTACCACTATCCGACGATGCTAATACCGCGATAGTTCGGCGTCAAACATTAGCATAGACGGGATCTCGTGAGATGGAAAGCTCCCACAGTGGAAGGGGTACGAAACTGTACGTATTTGTCTACTATGTATAAACCGGGTGGAGCCCCTCGGTATGCATGCCCGATGTTGAAGTGGTGCGCTGTGTTACCGCTTGTGCATTTCAACTGCCGGAGGCAAGGATCGCACAGTGCTCTCCCTTCGTTGGGGGATAGACAAGCCAGGGAGCGTTGAAATTCTAATAGGTCGCAAGCTCCCTCGCCGTCTCGTCGTCCAATGGCACTTCGCTTCGCCTCTCCTCTCGACGTCAAAAGGAGGATAGGACAGGACCGTCCAGGTTGTTATTGGCAACGAACTGCCGGTTATGAACACGTTTCTCTCGGTGCTACTTTACTGCGCTCCGCTGACGACCGAGAGCGACGATTTCGCGAGCTTTTTATTTGTCCCTCAAACCGCCCCCCACTCCCCCCTCCCCCCTCGTCGACCGTCCCCCTGGTTTCCATTCTCTCGCTCCTTTGTCCCGTCGGAGAATATTCGTTGGCTGCCCGCGCGCTTCCGGTCATCAACCACCGCGTTCCCGAGTTCTCCCGAGAGAATAAACCCCGTCCAGTCTCATCCAGCTTGCGCGACAAGTAGTGCAAATCCGGGAACGGTCAGAAGCCGAAAACGAATTGCGAGGAGCTGGGACGAGTCACCTCGTCGAACAGTCGGAGCGACGGTACGGCAATGCGACTGCAGGCTCGTCGTTTAAATTTTATATATAAAAAAAAAAATTGACCTCGCTTTTCACGACGACGTTTCGGGCCCGCCGCGCTACTCGGGAAGCTGAACCGGCGGTTCGTATACCGGCCACTGTGTACCGCACGGCTCCGCTGATGTATTATTTAGACTTTCCCGCTCGCGGAGACGCTCCACATCGACTCTCCGTTCTCCCTGATTGCTCTTTTAATCTTCTCTTTATTTAATTCTTACCTCGAGTGTTTCTTTTTTTCCCAAGCTCGTAAAATGTTTGTTAACGGTGGATTTTATAACCTTCGGGAGCAGCGTGCGACTTGTACCGCGCAGCTCTTGCGGAAAGGGTTTTCTGAGCAGGGTTTTGAGATGTTTGTAACATAAGGAATATTCATGTCGCGTTGCCAATGGAGTATAGAGAAGCCGGGGTTTCGGAATTAGAAATAATAATAATAATAATAATAATAATAATAATAATAATGACGACAGGACGCGGCAGCGACCGAAAGAGACAGTACGATACAGACCTGGCAACAACGGTGGACAGAAGAAACAACAGGCAACTGGACGAGACGACTGA
>JAPYZC010001830.1:0-17036 GCA_030522665.1 Ichneumoninae sp. A BG-2022a | reverse complement strand
TTTTTTCAGATTTTTACACCATCAAGAAGTACTTGCAATTTTCTCTTATTGTTGTCGAACTTATGCGAAGTCAGCGCGCAGCGCGACTCCCTCCTTAAGTCTCGAAGAGCGATCGGAGAGTAACATCTTCGAGGAAATACGTCACTTTCGGTTTGAAAATCTTATTTTTCGACCGGAAGTGACTTCATGTCGGCGGAACGTCACTCCGATTTGAAAACCTCATTTTTTTTACCGGAAGTCATTTTTCCCGCAGATGATGTCACTTCCGGTCGAAAAATGAGATTTCGGTTTTGAGAAGCGCAAATGATATTGCCAGTTCATTAATTTTACTATGAATCTCCAGTCAATTCGTAAATTTGAAAATTAGGAGACAGATTCGAGCTGTGTCAATGAACAATTTCAATGTTACTGTGATCGATGGTCGTTTATTAACGCATTACACACACCTCGCCGATTCAAGACTGACACGTGTCATTAACGTTTATAGACCTCTTACCTCGCTTTAAAGACTAAGTGTAAAACATATAGTTTAGCTATTAAACGGGGGATTCGTTATTTCTATACACAATAATCATATTTCTGTTTTCTTTTTCTTTTTCGTTTTTAATGCAAGAAGAAAGAGGATGCCCTGTTGTCGATTATGATCGTAAAAACACATAAATAATAGTTGTAATTTTTACCGTTTTTTTTCTTCATTTTGCTTCGTCTGCCCTCTTCGCGACTACTGACTTACTCTCGCGAATAAAGAATTGCCCGTTAACTGTTGTTATCGCCGGGAAAATAGTTCAAATCTCGCTCTCTCGTTGACTACGACGCTAAGACGAAAAATTATAACTTATATTATGATACATTAAATTCGCCTCTTTCTCCTCTTCTTCTTCATCGTCGTCGTTTTCGCGAAAAAAAAAACTTTACAAAACGTAATCGAGCTCGTATCGAATGTACTGATTTTTCGGATCGTTCATTATACGCGGGTAGCCCGCTACGAGGGCATCCTGGCCTCCTATGTAGAGAGAATTGTAAATCTTCCAGTAGACGTCGCGTACCTTTCGCGCGGGATGGAAAAGACCCTGTTGAAAATAAAAAATAAAAGCGCAATTTAAAAAAATGAAGTAAAAACAACGGGTACAATAATACAAATTTCATTTGTATGGCAATAGCGTAGAAAGGGAGTTCTTGACGAGTGCGGCATTCACACGACTCAGGACTCCCCTCTCTACGCTCACGCAATTTTCACATAATTTTTCCTAACAAATTCACGAAACCACGCTTTTCGATTTTGAGGACCGTGCGCAGAAAGGCACTTTTTCGCACTAGTGAGAGAAAAAAATACCATGTTTCTACTCTAAATTCTTTTTCTTTTTTTCTACTCTAAATATATATTTTCTCAACACTCAAAGTGTGAAATATTTAATTGTTTTTCTTTCTATAAAAATGTCAAAGATTTATTATGTTAATAAACGAATGTAAAAGGGATTTTTCCCGTCCATAAATAAATAAATAAATAAATAAAATTAAAAAAAAATATTTCGTCTGTACGCGTACGCGGTAACTTTTCTCGCACGCTATGCGAAAAATGACTAATTCTGCGCTCACTTCACAGGAACGGAAAGCGGGATTTTACGCTCGTGCCTTAGGAATAATAAATTCGCGGACGTTTGTCGACGAGCGAGGAACGAACCTGCAGTGTGTACTGAAGAATCTTAATGGGTCCGAGCGCGACTCGAAGACCGTCGACCGCGTCCATGAAAGCCTGGACGAGATGCGGCGAAGTCTCGAAGACATTCGGCCAAACGTGATTGAGCAGATGTATGAGGGCGTCCTCGCAACCGAATCCATAAACACCGAGTGCCATGTGTTTTATAGCGGCGCATGCTGTCTGCCGATGAACGAGGTCGCGATCCATCAGAGCGTCCTCGAGCAACGGGCTCACGGCGTATATGTAATCCTTGCCCATTTCTCCGATGTACTCGAAGAGAAACGACAGAGACTTAAGTACACCGTTCTGAACGTTCAGCTCCGGCACTCTGTACTCGTTCATCAGAGCCGGCAGAACCGTGAACGGACTGCACGTCTCAGCGACTATGGCTATCGCGACCGTCGTGCAGACACGGTTCTGGCGCTCCTGGACCTTGAGATTGTTCAGGAGAGTCGCCAGTACGTCGTGAGGCCTGCGAACGAAAATCATCGATTGTCAAACATTTTATGAACTTTATGAAATATATATTCTTTATTATTATTTTTTTTTCAATCACCCGATAGCTTTGGCGATGTAGCCGAAAGTGTTCACGGTCGCTCGTCTGATAGCTTTCTTGTGCGCTTTGAGCAACTCGAGAAGTTCGAAGCATATTCTCATCCACTCCCTGGCCGACACGTACTCGGGTCCTCTGTCGGCTATCCTTCCCACCAGATCTATACAATTTTCTTGTACCTAAAAGACGAGTGATAAAGGATTGTGTTTCGATGTGTCTTGCGCTTGAGTAATTGTTTACGCATGTGTTTAATAAAATTATTTTGTGCTCTTTGCAACGAAGCTTATGGAGTTTCTACCTTTTCGTGTCTGTTCTTCAAGATCGGTGTGAGCCTCGGCAGAAGATCTTTTATCGGCGGCGTCATCTTTGTCATTCCGATGACATTGACGATTGCTTTCAGAGCGCCGAGAATACTGCCGAGAACTTCGGGGTACTCCTCGCCCAAGTACTCGTAAAGAACGACTCCCAAATGTCCCATGAGTTTCTCCTGTAAAGTTAATAACGAATTTTAATATAAAAATGTATAAACGAATATTCAAAATCAACGACGAATGTCAATATAAAAATGTATCAATGAATATTCAAAATCAATGACGAATATAAATATAAAAATGTATCAATGAATATTCAAAATCAATGACGAATGTAAATATAAAAATGTATCAACGAATATTCAAAATCAACGACGAATGTGAATATAAAAATGTACCAATGAAAATTCAAAATCAACGACAAATATAAATATAAAAATGTACCAATGAAAATTCAAAATAAACGACGAATATAAATATAACAACGCACCAATGAAAAGCGCGTCTCATATATTACAAAAGATTATCAGCGGTCGCGTATACTTACTTCCTGACAAGTCTTCATGACTACGGCGATTCGCGAAATAAGATCGGCAGCTTGTTGACGAACTTTCGCAGATTTGTTGTTCAATCGCCACAATATCGTACCGCAAATTTGCGGCAGATAAGCTTTCACCCTCTTGCCAAGTGTGTTGACGATCGTTCCGAAACCGTTGAGCATAACGACGTCCTGCGAATTAAAAAATAGAAAATCAATAACGACCTCATCTCAGTGCTGTACGTGATAATTTTTTGTTCATCGTACTGACCTCCGTCGTTTGTTCCTGAAAAGCGTAGAGAATTCCATCGATGAGCTGTTCTTCGAGTCTCGAATCAACGTCCGCCGCTCCAAGATTTCCCATTATCTTCTCGATCGTTTCCATGACCATTTTTCTGTATTGTTCGTTCTCGTCCTTGAGATCGTCGACGACCCGATTTATTATCTCCGAAGCGCCGACTTTGTTGGCTATCTCGACCGTGGTGTCGACAAGCTGACGATAATTTCGTCGATCCAAAGCCATCCTGTGATTCCAGAAGTGTTTGAAGAAGTGCGGCAGAATCTCGTCTTTTATGTACTGCGCCTCCACACCGTCCGTTCCGCAACATTGTTTCACCACCTGTATTGCAAAAAAATTTCATCAATACGTCGTCAATATATTTTTATCCGGCGGCAATAATTAATAATAAAAATTGTTATCGATAATTACATAGCCGAAATTAATTCGAATATTTTATGGACGAATTTTACCTTCAGGACAATTTTCTTCATCTCTTCGTCGGGCGATTGAAACTCGCGTATGAGAATGAGCATGACCTCGCGCGTGTAGTAATTCGCGTATTCGGCGTCCATGAGAGGAATGAGATAACCGATAGCCTTGAGGAATGCAGCGAGACCCTTGCCTCTGTGTGTTCTTATGCCCTTCCAGAGGGGCTTCAGAACGGAGTCGAAACTCTCGATACCGTAGGGCGTTGCAGCTTCGGCCAGCGCGGCTATCGCCAACGCGGTAATCGTACGGACTTTTTGTTGTTCGTCGACCAAACCTGGTGAAAGAAAGTCGATCGGTAAGCAATGGTACAAATCACTTGAGTATTGCGATACACATCGAATTTATATAATAATAATTATTATTAATTAATACTAATATCAATAATAATAATAATAATAATAATAATAACAATTATTATTATTATTATTATTATTATTATTTTTTAGAATTTTTTGTTTTTCTTACCGTGCTCGATGATTTCGACCAAACTCTTGAGATGCGGAAGTATCGCACATCCCATGAGGATAGCGATTTGTTGTACTATCTTGATACCCGTGTGTCGGGCTTGCCACGATTTTTTGCTCCGGCAAACGGCCTTGAGGAAAGGCAGGAGCGACGGTATACCCAGAGCCGAGGCTACAACCGCGAACGCTCGGGCCGTTGTATTACGAACGTACTCGTCGATGTTGTCGATATCGGGCCTCATTGTCGAAATCATCGTCGCGAGACCCGCGGCTTTTGCCAAATTTGATATTATCTCGCGGCCCTCGACACGGGCGTAGTAATCCTCGTCGATTAGAAGAGGCTCGATCACCACGAGGATCTGTAAATTAACCGATGAATCATTAAATTAAGACTAACATTTGTAGAATTCGAACTTGCAATACGAATGTTGCAAGATAAGTTCGGTGGTTATAAACTTTGGTTTTTCTGGCTTTTCGTTTGTAAGCTCAAGTAATTTTTAGGTATTCCTGGCTCTATATAGTAGAATAGGCCTTTCGAATTTCGACATTTCGAAATCCATTCGATAAAAACCGAAATACCGAAATGATAGCATATCGAACAGTATTTCGGAATTTTTAAATTTTGAAATCCCTTCTATATGCTATAAAAACCGAAGTTCTGAAATCATAGCATCTGGAATGGAATTTCAAAACTTTCAAATCCATGCTATAAAAATTCTATTATGTAAGCTCAAGAAATTCCTACTAATTTCTATTCGAATTAAAAGGACCCAAACTGATAAAATTATTTCAATGGTTCCCCTCGAACCCTCGATCGTTGTCGCGAACTAAAAAAAAATCACCTTATGCACGTAAGGTCGAACGAGATCGTCCAATTTGTAGAGAATCCGATCGATGACTTTAACGAGAAGATGCCGTTCCTGGTCCTCGAGGGTGGGCGACATGAGCAGCGGTAATATCTGATTGAAGAGCGGACCAGCGCCGAATTCCCGGGCTTTGTCGGTGATCTGTCTGAGCGCCGCTTTCCTCATCGGCGGTGTGCCGTTCTTTATCTTCAACAGAAGTTTCATAATCTTTCGTTCCTTCTGCTCCTCCGGGCTGAGAGACTCCTCGTCGACGTCGACGAGCAGTTTGTCGAAGTACTGAGCATCCTCGGGTTTCATGAACGGCAAATTGCCCTTCGGTTGATTGTCAACGAATTTCGCGCTCTTGTCTTCCTGCTGGATGAAGAAACCTTGGGGCGTGCCGGCCATGGGCGTCGGCGTCGCGGTCAATTTTCTCGCCGGCGTGCGGATCGGTATGTAGCCGGCCGGAGGCTGCAGAACTTTATAACCGGGCGGAAACAGAGCGTCGAGCTCGTCGTCCGAGAGCGGACGATTTCTCTCGTCAATCTCGCGCTCCCATCGATAAGCCTGCAGCTGCTCGGGCGTCATCGACATCAGGTGTCCGGGTGTCGGTGTCGCGAGTCCCATGGCCTTCGGTCCGGTGGGCGTCACACCGCTGGGGGTCAGAATCGACGTCTGATGAGGGGTCGTCAAAGGCGTAGCCGGGGTCTGCGGTGTCATCGAGCCGGGCGTCTGATTCGACGGTGTCTCGTCCCAACGACTTCGTCGCTTGCTCGCCGATGGCGTTGGAGTCTCCTGAATGAGATCGCCGGCCACGCGGTCCGTGCGGGGAGTCTCGGCCCAACCGCTGTTGTGCCCCGGTGTTTCTGTTTAGGATAAATGGTTATGTCTGTTAGCTTTGGGGTGATCGAATATTTTGTTTTTTGTATCTTGTGAACAGCTTGAGCTATCGAGCTCAAATTTCGAAGGTAAGCAGCGAGACCAATCCTCAATGTTTCGTTAAATTTTACCCGGTTTTGAATTTTTATTTAAAAAAAATCTGTACTTTTAAAAAGTTGTACTCAAAGCGACTATTATTGACCGATGATCCCTATTTAATTTGGCGAGGGTCCTCCGAAACTTTTAAATTTCATGAGATTCTGGAGTTTGTGAATTTTACGAAAAATTTGTATTTTCTTTCTGAAGTGAGTTTCCATATCAAATATTGAGAGTAAAATAAGTTGCAGATTCGTGATCAGTGGAAAAAAAATACATCAGACGGGTTCCCGACACGACGTATGACTACAATTTTTGCTGGAAATCTTTTTAGTGAATGTTGCAAAAATGTGTGATTTTTTTGTATTTTCAAACGCGATTATTTTCTTTTACCGACAAAGCTTCCTCTATGACGGAGCCAAATAATTGCGCAAAATTATTTTTCATAGAAGCTTTGTACACAAAAGTAGATTAGATGAAGGTTTGTAAAAATCACGATTTTCATACGTATGGATTTTCCATCAAAGTTTCTCGTCTTGCAATATTACACAGCGAGGTTGAGATTCACGATTTGATTGTCGACGAATTACGAATTACGAATTTCTTGAGATTTACGAGACATTGGAAAACTCTTCGGAGAATTTTTCTTCTAAACGAATTCGAAAAATAATGTTGGTTCAATGGCTGTAAATAAAAATGCTCGCCTCTCTCGGTCTTCGGTGTCTCGTCCCATCGATTTCGTCGGCTGGAGACGATCTTGTCGTGCGACGGTGTTTCCCGTCCGGGCGTCACGGCTCCGGGTGTCGCGTGGCCCGGTGTCGGCTCCCACATTCTTGTGCTCTGACCCGGCGTCGCTCCCGGTGTCTCGCCACCTTTTCCGTGACCCGGTGTCTCGTCCCATCTTATAGCTGCGGGTGTCACCTGTTAAAATAAAATTAAAAAATAATAACGATATTCATTTGACTGCAAGAATGAAGAATACAATTTTGGCGCTCTTACGTCGGCGTTGTCCCAGGAAGTCGGCGTCGCCGCGGTTCCGGCAACTTTCTTAGCACTCGGCGTGTCCTCCGTTTGGTCCCAACGTCCGCGCTTCTTCGGCGCTGGCTTTGGATCGCCGTTCGTCGCTTTCAGTGTGCCGTCTTTCGCTTTTTCAGCGAGTTTCTTTCTCAACTGCAAGGAATTAACATAAATTATTATCCGTAAAAAAAAAATTTGATAAAAAATAAAATTGCCGTTTTATTTATTTATCTTATCTTTTGTTTCTGGGCCTTTAGTTGCGGTTATTTTTCTTTTGCTTTATTTTTAGTTAAGTTACTTGGAGCTATTACGCGGTCAAAAAAATCCGTATGAAATTTAATGCACTGGTACTAAAGTTTTTACCCGTAAAAGTGGTATTTAAAATTAATGAACAGTATATTAAAAACTTTAGAAAAACTTCACTTTTAATAATTGATTTCAATTTCACTGGAAAAGGCCATTAATTTTTCATCACAATTAATTGGACATTAAATTTAATATATCGGTATTTGTATAACAAAAACTTCCAGTCCGATGCATTAAATTTACCACTTTTTTTATTACTGTATATTTTCTAGTTTTTCTTGCCGTCGGTTTCGGGCGGATAGTTATGAAATAAATGAATAAATAAATAAATTACAGTAGGCAATGAAATTTATGCACACCTCTGTTTCCTCGACATTGAGCAGCTGCTCACGCATAATTTCCGGGTACGATCGAGAACCGATGTCCGGAGTCTTGCCACCTGTAACCACGAATCAAACGTCACGCAAAGCGTAACAATTAGTTGTCATAATTTTATCGATTTTCATTATTCGACTCTGACGTTCTCTCCATTGTATCTGGGTGATTTATTTAATATTCTTTTTCAATGTTTCTTGATATTGATCTTTCTAACTTTGTTTATTTTTTTTGTTGCCTCGAACTGACATATTTTGCCCTACTATGAATTTGTTTTCTCGATATATATTTTTATATATATTGTTGAAATGCCCCTTAATGAGGCTGAAGATTGCGAAGCTCATAGCCGGCCGAGCAATAAGCGCATTGTCGATTCGTCAAGACTGCACAGACCCGAAAATTTCTTAGTCTTTGTATTTTCAGACTTTTAAACAAACATGATTATTGCCCCATCAGTTATTCTCACGCTTAGCTTCAGCCTCATTTCGTTGACCTTGGAATACGGCGGTTAATATTCCAAAAAGCGAGCTACTGAATTCGCCCTCCCTTTCACCTCGGCCAATTGATGAATTGTCTACGAACATTTTTATCGACGCTCGGATAGTTTTTTTTATTTTTGTTAATTTTTTTTTATCGATAATAATACTGCGCGATGAAGAAAGAAAAATCTAAAGAGAGGCGAGTCGGAGAGGTGCAACAGTAGCTCGCATATATAATACGTACGTGAAGATTCGGTGCCACAGGGAGCACTGTCCTGCTCTCAAGTTTTTCTCTTCCACATCGAATAAATACTTTAGCCATCTAAAAATCAACTCATTCTCGTTATTAATAATATTTGCATTCAGAACCACTCATACTATCTTTGTGAATAATCATGCCAAGGCAAAGCTTGTATATTTCTTTTAATTTATGTGAGTAAACATATATATATATATATATAAATATATATATATAATTTTGGTTTTTCGACGAAACGATGAAACTTTTCGATTTGCCGTGGATCATTTGATGACGGACGAAAGAAAGAAATAATGTGAACAAACAAATGCCGAGTGAAGAAGAAAAATAAAAAAAGAGTGCTAGAATCGGATGAAATTTCGGGTCATGTTTTTTTTAAATGAAAAGTCTCATCGTTGATTCGTCGAAAAGTTGTACAAGAGCTTTGCTTAGCATGGCTATGCGCAATAAATCGATGTCGTTTAAAACCTTCGACATAGTATCCTGGGCAAAGCAGATGATTCCAAATGTGCAGACCGTCACTAAGATTGGAAACAAAATATGTTCACATTAGTATGATATTTCCAGGGTTTTCCTTCCATTCGTTCGATTCACATTCAAACCAGTGTTACACAACGCGTCGAGCCATTTCCTATTCATATAGTTTCTTTTTTATGTTATTTCTTTCTTTTTTTTAGATTTTTTTTAAGAAGACACAAGAGAATAAAATGTATTACGATCGATGATTTCTCCTGAGCGCTACGGATTGGAACCTGTACACGCCTTGATACAACGAAGCGTCGATTGAATTACCGAGTATTCAAAAAAATGGTATATATAATATATAAAAAAATTGTATATATTTTTTTTTATTCTTAAAACATTTTTTCCGCGAGTCGAGACTTCGAGTCGCCAGTAAAAACAGAAAAATCGTTCGGCTCATTGATAAAAGCTTCGTTGCATCTCGGCCAATCGGCGAACAATTCGAGGAACTATAGTTAACGTTTTTCTTTTTCTTTTAATTTTTTGTTTGTTTGTTTGTATTTACCTTTCCTTACAGACTACAAATATTACGCATTAGAAAGTGATAATTGTGATAACAAACGATGTACAAACCTTCAGCGAACGGATCAACGCGCTCCGGCGAGATTATCATTCGTCTCCTTTTCTGCCTGTACTCGTCCTCGCGATCGGCTATCGTGGGCCGACGCCGGTCGGCGAACGGGTCGTAGCTCTTTTCGCTCTGGAACGATAATCGATCGAATGTTCATTAATACTCGAGCAGAATAAAAAAATTAAAAAAATATTACAATTTCGCAGAGGGTTTTCCATTACGGAGTTCGGGAATTTTTTTTTCTTTTACCTGCGCAACGTCGTTGAGCAGAGCAGCAGGAGCATTGTAACCCTGTCTCTTGTTCGTACTGAACGTGCTAGGCTCGTAATCTTCATCCTAAAAACACAACAAACAAAAAAAATGTTATATTTTTTTATATTGCAAAATTAAGATTCTCAATCGGTTGTTCATTGGAGTCAAAAAATGTACCTCAATCTCGTCATTGGCGGCGATGGAAGTGACGTATCCATCATACTTGTTGTTGCTACCGTCGTAGATATCCTGATCGTAAAATCCAGTTTTGCCCAATCCAACTTGCTCCTTCTCCGTAACGGCACTCTGAATCTCCTTCTTCTTGGACTGTATCTCTCGAATTTGAGCCTCGATATCTGAAAGAAAAAAAAATGAAAAATCACAATTTTTTGCAATATTGGATATAAAAAAATTCCTGATCCAATTTCTTTTGTTAGTCATTGCTCCGCTACTATACTAAAAGTATTTTTCCACACCAGTCACGAACATACCACGTATTTTATTCACGGACAAATATTTAAGACATAAAATTACGTCCAAAATGAAATACTAATTTTTCATGAAATTCAAAATTACATAAAATTTAAGCGGTTTGATTGAATCTCCCAAAATTTTATCAATATCGTAGCTCATGCTCCGTCTGTGTATAATTTTTGTCCTGACATCTAAAAAATGCTAAGAGCTACAGTGTGCATAGACATTTTGATAGCAACAAAAAATTAATAGATCGTGGCCGTTTTTTGCCCTGAACAAAATTCCCTGACTTTTTCCTGACTTTTCACTGACCAATAAAAAATGTTCCCTGACTAAACTTCTTACGTCTTTTAAAACAAAAAAAAAAAAATCATGGAAATAAAAAGGCCCAATTGGTAGTATGTTTAATTCTGTTTTTTTTCTTCTAATGTTCGGAATTTTTATTCAAGGCTTTCGTTTATGTACTTTTTATTTAAAAGGGTGACATATTCCAGAGTGCTTAAATATGAATAAACCGGATTATGGTAAAGAGAGAAGAGAAGTGTAGGGAGGACTAGTCTCGTGATAACCATAGGCTGTTAATGTATATTTAGATTGTTATATAGTGTAGAATCAAACATTATTTTATATTTTATGTTTACTATTTGTATATCTACCATATTTACTATTTTTATTCAGATATTTAAAGATTTTGTATGCCGAGCTCTGTATTGGGCTTAATCTAAATCGATAAAAAAAGGAGAAATTCATCAAATAAATGAAATAAAAATTTACTTATAGAAGGTTTGGCGACAATTTACTTTTTGCCTAACCAATTTTGAAATTCCCTGACGTTTCCCTGATTCCCTGACAAAGTTTTTGTTTCCCTGACTTTTCCCGGTTTTCGCTGACCGCAGTCACCATGTAATACAAAAAAAACAACCGAACATTTTTTAACGAAATTTTGAAGAAGCATTGGCTATTGTCCACATCTGCCATGTGTGAAATTTCAGCTGGATCGATCGAGGGATTCCCGAGTTATAGCGGTTTGAATTTTTCGCGCCTGAGTCACACACATACGCACGCGCACACATGCACACGCACACATCAGAACATTTTTTCTAAATGTGATTTTTTCGATGTTCTCGAACATTCTAAACACACGTTTTCACTAAAATCTCGAAACTATTATTTTTTCACAAAACCAAAGCTTGCTCTACGAGGAAGCAAAAGAGCAATTGAACAAAACCTTAAAACTCGAAAATCCGTAGGTCCGTGTATAACCTAAAAAAAAATTTTCGAGCAGCTACAGACACCGAAGTTTCGCGAAACATAGCAAGCTGTTCGATCGTCGGGACGAGAATGTCAACGACATGCAAGTTCGTGGACCGGTCGTGGGAATTTACATGTCTCGTCAACAAATTCGTCGACAGTTTAACGAACGTAATTACCTTCGTGCGTTCTTGGAATGGCGTCCATCGTGGCTCTTGGCAGCGGAGCGCGATGCCGCCACGGAAAGCAAGTTGAATAACACTGCGATATTCGCGAACCCTTGCGATCTCACACCTAGTCTCTAATCAGTTTATCGTCCGCCGAACTGCTCGAACCAATACGAATTGTTTTTCGGACGAACTATCGATCGATCAATCAACCGTAACGAGTGGCGAGAAACAAATTGCGATTTTTTCTTGCTTACGCCGTATAGTAGTAAATTGATCTCTATTTTGTAATTTCAAGATGGACGACGACGTGGCTCTCCCCCACTCCGACTCTCTACGACACGCGTGTTCGTAAAAATGATCGAACTATACCAACGATCGACGATCGGTTAAAACTCGTTTCTTTTAATCGGCGATAATTTTTCCTTTAAGTATTTAATACCGATTAGCGGCGGATCAATTAGGGATTCGGTGATAAATCGTTCGACTTGCACGAGTGGACGATCGAAGATTTCTTTGATATTTGCTTAGCGTATTTTCCGGTCATTTGACCCTATTTCACAGAGTTATAGTGACTTGTCGTTTCTTAATGTCACTGTAAAAAAAAACGCGTATGAAATTTAATGTTGGAAGTTTTTGTGCCTAAACTGGAATGTTAAACTTCATGTACAATTGTAATGAAAAATGAATGTACAGTTTATTAAAATTTTGGAAATACTTAATTTTTACTAACTTACTTTAATTGTACTATAACTTCGATTCCAATAATTTACTTTCATGTTACTGTAAAATTATATTCATTTTCCATCACAATTGTACATTGATTTATATATTTTTAACAGCGATTGTTGTCTACTATCCTGTCTGATTAAACAATCGATTCGGTTGAAACTAATTTCATTCAGTGGACCATAATATCCGTTACTTATTTTAATTGCGATTACCATCGGATCAATTAAGGTTTCGTTGATAAGTCTTCAACTTGTACGAACGAACGATCGGAGATTACTTTGATATTCGCTCAGCGTATTTTACGGTCACTTGACCCTATTTCACAAAGTTACAGTGACTTATCGCCTCTTAATACATATTGTTATCTACTCTCCGTTTTGAGAGTCCTCCGGGCGCCCGTACGGTTTCACGCCTCGTGACTTTTGATCGTCGCCCGTCGATCAGTCTCTCATAATCAGTCGTCGTCATATCACAGCACTGTCTGTCTCCCGCTGTGCGCGTTCTCCTTGTGTGTATCATTCGACAGGGACTAAAAAAAAAACCAACAATTCCGCTCATCCGCTTAACCTTTTCCCGATTCTGTCGTCAAAATTTGTTACAACGTTTCCGCGTGAGCTCCGATCTCGCGTCTCCGCGAATGAACAACGTTTATTCGTCCGTCCTCGGGTGTCATGTGTCCGTCTGTCAAAATAATTCACGTGCGATTACGCTGCTGTCAAGTCTCGCGACGTTTATATTGAAGTGAAAAAAAAAAATAACATATATATAGTTTATCTTTATTTTTTGTATATATATTTTTTGTCTCCAATCCCACGGTGATCGAACCGACGCACTGTCGAGGAGGAAACAAAACAAAAGTTAGGAAAAAAAATCACGCGAAAAAAAAATCCGAGATTTTCGATTATTTTAGAAATGGTTAATATAGACTGGATCAAAAAAACTTATCCCTTGCACTGGCTCGTTTGGAACAACGATTATGTCGAACTTGACAAGGAACTCACAACCAATCAGGTTTGCATATGCTTTATTTTTTTAGTGGTTCATTTTTTTTTTTTTTTAAAGTTATCTTATCCATGAATCATTGAGAGACTGTAGCGATAAGAGTTTTTATTAGAGTACAGCCACGTGGGAGAGGAGGACGATGCTAATTGACGGTGCAAGGCGAACCTAATTGATCCTGCACCTCCGATGCAATAGAGCTGCGTAGGGTCAATCGTTGCTTTAAATCGACATTGGCATTGCTCCGAATCCCATTAACTTATCCCCTCCTCCCCCCTCTTTCAATTTCTGATCTCATAATTTAATGCTATCCATTTTTTTTTCTGACACAGAGATTGTTCGATATAGGAATAAAAAATCGTCATGACGCATTTTTTTATTTTTTCAAAGATTTTTTTTTTTTACGCAAATTTAATTTAATTAAATCCTAATTTTAGAGCTCTGAACAATGAATTGTAAAGAAGTTGTAAAATCCTTGAAATGTATGTTTTATTGTTTTTATTTATTTATTTTTTTTTTTATTTGATATAAATGTATTTGATACAACGGAGAAATTTATAAACTGATCTGTGCCAATTTACATGAGAATATTTATACGATTGCATAAAGAGGAGAGGAGGCGGTGAGGAGTTTAAAGGCCAACCACGAGCTACAGAGAACAGACGGACGGACGTTTCGAAGCCTCACAGAGGAAGAAGCCATAGAGATGCCGATGGCTTTCGCCTCTCTCCTGACATTACACTTGACATATATCTCTGATTGATTAACTCCGCTTTTAACCACGAGCTTTAAAGGGCTGCAAAGAAAAAATGAAGCTCTTTTAAGCTTGTATGCATTTTTTTAATGCGTACAAGCTTATTTAAGCAATATTTCTTATTTAGTAATATTTCTTATTTAGCAATATTTCTTATTTACCATAATTTCTTATTTAGCAATATTTTTTTTTGCACATTTTCTTTCAAATTTTGTTAATCAATATGCAATTTACGTGACGTGTATTTCCCAATTTATACTCGTTTGGACAACGAATGTATTTAATTTATAGCATATGTATTTTTGTTCATTGTATTTGTTGTTGAAGTATTTATTTTTATTCTTATGACGTTTTTACCGAAGGGTAGATTTTTTTTTCGTATATGTGGCGTTTACACATTTGCGAATTTGCTTCCCAGTAATGAAACGAATGGGCAACATTGCGGAGAAACGTCGGATATTTTTTTAATACCATTTTTTATATTTTTCCTATTACAATTTTTTAAATATTTGGCAAAATATTAATTTTGTTTTTTGTCCTTGCAGCACGACAAGGAGAAACACGACAACAGAGGCAGGACCCCGTTGATGCTGTCGGTAACTCTGGGATATCGTGAATCCGCGGTGGTTCTTTTGCATCACGAGGCGAACGTTTATACCGAAAATACTCAAGGATGGAGCGGTGAGACAATCTTATCTGAGCGACTCGCAATCTCCGTCGAGCGAAATCGCTGACCAAACTTTTACTCATCGATCTTTTATTATTCTTACAATTTTTTTTTACAGTCGTACAAGAAGCCGTGGGCACGGGAAATCCGGAATTGCTGCAGGCCGTACTGGCGAGAAGTCATTATCAAAGATACTGCAGTCGGGTCGACGGAATTCCCGAGCTGCTTCACAAATTGAAACAGGTTTGCCTGTTGCCCGCTTGATCGAACAATCGAATAAATTGCATCCTGTACATCATCGATGATTTTCTCTCGTTTGCAGGCGCCTGACTTTTACGTAGAAATGAAATGGGAATTCACCAGTTGGGGTGGGTAATAAAGAAATTCATTATTCATCCTCAAAAATTGACACTAATAAATTATGTTCAATAATATTATTTTCAATAATATTATTTTTATAATTTTTTTTTGTAGTAATTAATGAATCAATTTTTTTTTCATTTTAGTTCCTCTGGCATCGAGAATGTGTCCGAGCGACACGTACAAAGTGTACAAGCAAGGGAGCAACGTGCGCATCGACACGACCCTCTTAGGTTTCGATCACGCGAACTGGCAGCGCGGCAATCTCAGCTTTGTGTTCAAAGGGCAGAGTAAGTTTCGTTTTATCGTTGCGTATTCGATACGGATAAGAAAAAAAAAAACTACGATGATCGATGCGAAAAGCTCGAAGTATCGAGACGAAGATTCGGCGATTTTTCTTTCAATCTGATTTCTCTCAAACATTTTTTTTCTTTTCTATCTCGTTTGTCTCCGAATGCAAGCTATGCCGAATCCGCCTGCGGCCATCTACTGCGATCGCAGTTATGTGTTCAGCTTGGTGGGTCAGAGATCAGGTGAAAGTAGCGACGTTTCGTACCGGAAGTGCTAAAAAACAAAAACGCAAAAAAAAATTAACTGCTACACTGTAAAAAAAATTTGTTTTAAAATTAACGAACGTTGTCGGAAGCTTTTTTACGTAAACTGTTTTTGTAATTTCAAACACATGTGCGTAGCAATTATGTAAACTTTAGTCGAAAGATTTGTACTTTTATCTGGTATTTTTATTTTACGAAAAAGTACATTACAGCTCAATTAATGTAAGTGATATAAGCAAATTTCAAGTTCTAGTAAATTAAATTAACAATTTATTTTTACAGTGTAGCTACGTCCCCCTCGGCACTATCGCGAGCTTCCAGATTAAAATCCTTCGTAGAGCTTTGTCGTTGTCGCTCGAACTGTGACGAAACATTGGTGCACCCGACGCTTTGTAATTCCTGCCAAGCTCGATCGCCAATGAAAAAGAAATCAACGATTAATGTAGAAAGAGCCATCGATCGATTGCGAATTTTAATGAATGTCGATGAAAATTTATAGATGACGGCGCGACGATGATGGAAGTCGATCATGAGACGCGAAAGGTCTACGTGGAACACATGAAGCTCATAGACGACGAGAACGTCCAGCTACTGGCGCCGTCCGAGGAAGGAATTTTGACACGGCTGACGAATCCTATCGTAACGACTTACATAGATACCGATAAAATAAGCTTCGAGAGGTATGAAAATGGATGGAAAAAAATCAAACAGTGCGCAGAATTAATTGACGAATCGACGAATCAATTTATCGAGGGGTTTTTATTGATTTATTTGCTAGTTTTATTTTATTTAGGTGAGCTTGATTGATCGTAGCGGTATTGCGATCACGTGACAAAAATCCCGAGGTCCAAGTATTATGGAGGGAGTCTCACTGCGCGCTGACTTCGCATAAGTTTGACAATAATAAGAGAAAATTGCAAGTACTTCTTGATGGTATAAAAATCTGAAAAAAATCATGTATACTAAAGGTACTGAGAAGATTCATTTTGCATAATCATAATTGAAAAAGGTTAATAACAAATTCATCAAAAAATTAATTGGTTGACAAATTACCCGGCAACAAAACTTTTTTTTTATGAAAATAATTCGTTTATTTTTCTGAATACGTATGAATTTTTTCAGATTTTTAAGTAATCGTTGATT
>JAPYZC010001829.1:0-17037 GCA_030522665.1 Ichneumoninae sp. A BG-2022a | reverse complement strand
ATGTCTATAATGTTGCTCACTTCATATCCGATGCGTCCGATCATGCGCAGCGTTGCGGGGCCGCTTGTTACAATTGACCCGTGTTACTTTTGTCCCCGGACGCCCCCACCTGTAATCCACGTTCGGTAGCTTTCCGTTCGGCCGGTCCTCGGACGTAGCCAGCGGTGCGACGCACACTACCGAGAAAACGCAAGCGTACCATATTTTTTAGAACCCGCGCTGAAACGCCCAGAACCGCGGGGCCGGTGGTTAACAGTCGAGGCAGTTATCGTACGGCGATAGAGCGAAGTGTATGGGAGAGAAAAGTGAGCCGTAGCATTGCAACGGTGCAAGCTGCACCGGAGCTCCGGCCACTACCGGGGCGACAGCGCTCCAAGGGTAAAGCCCTGTCTGTAAATCGCAGGAAGTCGTTACCGTCGTGCAAACGTTATATTTGGCGGATAAAGTTTGCCGACCGCTATCACCGCTCTCTCATTCCGGGCTCGCGGTTTAATAGAGCCCGCGGCCCCGGGAGCTGCGCGTTGCATGCGTTCTCCGGAACGTATTAATGCGTTATGCGCTGCCGCCCCGTCCGCTCGCAAACCCCCCCGGTCCGTTATAACGTACGTAAACTGGTACGAAAGCGCGGCCGTGAAAGCACACATTCTCGTGTAAGTAAGCCGACCCTCCACCCGTTTCTGGATTGGGGGTCTAACATACCGGGGCTGCTACACTGTGAATCTCCCGGCGAAGCTTTCTCCGCGACCACAAAAGCCCCCGCAGGTGTGAGATTCCGAGCACCCTTCTTTTTCACCCTCTTGTTATTGCACTGCGCAAAATAGCACTCATCGTTGCGCAATATTTTTACACGAGCGTCCCTGTCATTACATACGACTACGCTCACGCTGACGTGGTCCTGTAATTTAATGAGTCGCGCTCGTAGATTGACAATCTCATTCGCGCCGGCTGGTTTATTAGGGAGTTAATGTCGTCCGGCGGCTAAACCGAGAGCTGTCTGTTCTGTGGCATGACGACGACCCGGTGGTCCTGTTGGAAAAGTAATTCATGCATGACGGAGGAGAGAAGAACGTACGGACTGTGGCAAATGGAAAAATTACTTGGGGTCACAGTGGCGAATACCGCCTGGTCCATACCTCATTCATTTACGGGCCAATTGGGATGTTTTATGTTCGCCAATTTTACCCTAAACAGAAAAATGCTAGATTAGCTGGTTGTCAAAAATATTATATTTTTAATATTTAATTTTTAATGTTTTTTGTATTTAGAGCCAATTTGTAAGACGACGGCGTTATCCCGTAAAAAGATGAAGCCCGGCAAGTGACTTCTTGCATGATCTATTGTATCATGCATGAATTTGCTGATGAAAAATTACTTGGGGTCAACGTGGCGAACACTGCCTGGTGCATACCTCATTCACTTACGGGCTAATTGGGATGTTTTATGTTCGCCAATTTTACCCTAAACAGAAAAATGCTAGCGCACCTGGTTGTCAAAAATATTCTATTTTTAATATTTAATTTTTAACGTTTTTTATACTTAGAGCCAATTTGTAAGATGAGGGCGTTATTCCGTAAAAAGCTGAAGCCCGGCACGTGTCTTCTTGCATGATCTATTGTATCATGCATGAATTTGCTGTTGAAAAATTACTTGGGGTCAAAGTGGCGAATACTGCCTGGTGCATACCTCATTCGCTTACGGGCTAATTGGGATGTTTTATGTTCGCCAATTTTACCCTAAACAGAAAAATGCTAGGTTAGCTGGTTGTCAAAAATATTCTATTTTTAATATGTATTTTTTAATGTTTTTTATATTTAGAGCCAATTTGTAAGATGACGGCGTTATCCCGTAAAATGCTGAAGCCCGGCAAGTGTCTTCTTGCATGATCTATTGTATCATGCATGAATTTGCTGTTCAGGAGAAGCGCTCTATTTTTCACGAGAACACGTTCAGCGTTGGTCTTAATAATTCAAGCGACATCTTGTACATTATATACGTTTGTGGTTCCTTTACGGCCGTAGACTGTGCTTGAATTCCATGACCCGATGCCAGGCTCCATGACGAATCATACCGCGGATATCTCGAGTACCTTTATACCCTTCCAGGTTATAATTAAAAAGGCACCTTACGATGTGCCCGCGGAGTCGAAGTGGCGCCCGTTCCATCCAATTCGTCCCCGCGAGAGCGTGCAGTTTCAGACGGGTGATCATCGAGGACCCCGGAATCCTCGTACGTACGTGGCTATATAGGTGTGGACCAAGAGAACCATATTAAAGGTACCAGTGGTTGCCGAGGCCTGCGGCGCTTGGGGTTTCCCACTCGACCTATCTTCCAGAGTGGAACGCGACTCGCTTACAAACTCAACAGCCGAATGCCGCCGGTAGTTCCGCTGGTTTCTAGGCTCTTGCTCCCCGTAGCTCGGCGCGAGGTAGTCATGAAACCGTACGGGCTGCCCGACTCCGGGCCAATTTCGCAGAGTCATCTCTCGTTACTACAAGCCGGTCTCCGGGGCGATGTGCAGTGGCGGCGCTCCTACGGTTGTTAGCGTACGTTACATGACCCGAGCGAAAGCTTCCTGACCGGGTTTGGAGAGAACCGCAAGGAGGCCCGGAAATCGAACCGCGCCAACACCGGGACCGCGACGACCGGGACGACAAGCACCACGGCCGAATGGCTTCTCAAAGCTCGGCGCCACTTATCCAGCGAAGACGTCCATCCAGCACGTTGGTCCAATTGTCGAGTAGACGATCGCGGCTTCACCACCCTATATACCGGAGTACGAGACTGCGAGCTAGCGGACACCGGACGTTCCACTTGTGTCGCCCTTTATTCGATGCCCACCAGCGATCATTCCATCCAGCGTCCTGCAGCAGCCTTCGGGTTCCGCGATTCTCTTGTTATCATCCCCCCGGTTTTCTCCGCCACGCGTCCCGACTTCACCGCCGATCGAAGCGTCGATTCCCACGAAGGATCACATGCACTCCTCCTGCGAGAACACGAGGACCCTCGAGAAACTCTCGTTCGACTCGTACGTGAGAAGCATCGAACAGTCACCCTATGTTTCGCTTTTCATTCTCGATGGTCTCGTTCGTGTCATCGTTCAACACCGAAGAAACTCGCCTCGGGATTCTCACTAAGCATCCTCACAACTTCAGTTTACTCGGGACGACATCAGCGAGATGTCCCAGCGTATCGTGTGCCTCATTTATGAATTCATGATTTGCCGATTTTTTCCTGATCCCCAATTTTCCCATTTGCCGGGGCAATCGAGCCGGTGTCAGAACGCACGGCCGGGTATTTTCTCCCCGGAAATTCATCTGCACCCAGAAAACAACATTATTTGACGGCCACCGGTTATTTGGTTTAAGTAAAATATTTATTTAAATTAAATAAATAGTTACTTAAATGAAACAAATATTTATTTAAATTATGTAAATATTTATTTAAATTATGTAAATATTCCTGGGGGTAGATCAAGGTCTGATATCTTCCGACCTTCTGAATTACTCGGAATCGAGCTCCTATCAATTTTAACTGCTCAGAAGCCTGGAAGATAATTTTTCTACTTTTTACCCGACACGCTGCGCCATTAGTTAGACTAGCTACAATTTACACGCGTAGATTTGTTATAGATAGGACGAGTTACAAATATGATCCTACGCAGGTTTGCACTCTCTGCTGAGGCAATGAAGCCGAATCTTTGGGCCACGTCCTACTGCGATGCCCTATTTATCATCCGCTTAGGCAGCATCTTCTTCTGAATAGGCGAAACAATAACCTGAGCCTTGAGGAAAATCTCACAGATCTATTAAGCCGAAACGATCTGGGTGACATTAAGACCCTCTTTTCTTACCTGTCAAACTGCTTCAAACTAAGGGCTTCGCTATTGATTAGTTGATTACGAATTTCTTATGTACTTTAAGGCGTACCTCCTAACAATGTATATGCTTCTGCTCAAGTTCACTATGTTATATTCTTCACGTTTATTTCCATTAGATGTATTAAGGGCTCCCCTGCATTATGAATCATTGTATTCCTGCATATGCATAATAAATATTCTATTCCAAATTATGTAAATATTTATTTAAATTAAGTAAATAGTTACTTAAACGAAATAAATATTTATTTAAATCAAATAAATATTTTACATAAACCAAATAAACGGTGACCGTCAAATAAATAATTTTTCTGAGTGTGTCTTTCTGGCGGCCGAGAACGTACCTAATACCGGAAAGTGCATGGCCGGTGGAGAGTCGTATTAGCCTCCGACACCACGGATCTCAGTGAGCGTTGCCGTTGGATCCGCCGCACCCGAAGACTCCCATTCTAATTAGTCTGGTGTCCTTTCGGTGAAATGAAGCGAGTGCGCCATTGTCACACAGCCTCTCGCCATCCTTTCACCCTCTCTCTCTCTCTCGGAGCTCGCCTCCCGGTTGAGCGAGCACCGAGCAACTATCGCCGAACCGAAAACCGTTGAGAAACGAGCGTCGGCCCGTCCCCACTGCCAAC
This sequence comes from Ichneumoninae sp. A BG-2022a, assembly GCA_030522665.1. Taxonomy (NCBI): domain Eukaryota; kingdom Metazoa; phylum Arthropoda; class Insecta; order Hymenoptera; family Ichneumonidae; species Ichneumoninae sp. A BG-2022a. The sequence continues at coordinate 12,531 of JAPYZC010001829.1, read as the reverse complement.
CCTCACGCCGACCCTGTCGATTAATCTTCTACGTAGGACAATTGAATGCGGTATAACGCTCGTGCTCGCCGCTCTCGCGTCTTCCTAGCTCTCGGCCCCCTGTTCGCATCCTCTCTCATCGACCGACGTCTTCATGATAAAATGATACTATTGAAAGCTGCTGCTTCAATGATTGATTCTCGTTCCAGCGTCATGGAGTCGTTTTTTTTTCTTCCTCTCTCAATTCATTTTGCAAGCTCTTCATCACAACCCGCCCACAGATCAATGATGTAAAAATTGTCCCCGAGAGCCGGCCAATACTACGCGTCCTCATAACAGAAATTAATCTGCATTGAAAGGAAAGCCGCGTGATATTCGCGCGGGATGTATACCTCTCGCTAATACTTTTTCATTTAACCCCCCCCCCCTCCCCCCGTCTCCTCTGCCCCCCTTTCGTGGCTCGCTATACCTGTATTATACTATCGGAACAACGCGCGTGCCAACGTTGATTTATGAATTGTGCGACTCGTATGAATACGCGAACAGCATCATTTGCTTGGTGCCCCCCCCCTTCTCTTTTCTCCGGTCTCCCTCGATTTCCATACGCGTACCGGCAAACCGCATTACTATATACGATACACGAGAGCTCGCCAAAGCGCATTGTTCTCGTAATTTTTTATTTGTTGCATCATACGCTGTGTGTACACGCACACACAATTTCCTGTCTGGCTTGCTTCTGCCGAGTTCTCTTCTCTACTTCCCTCTCTGCTTCCCTCTCTGCTTCATGTATAGCGAATACATAATCATGGCACACTACTAATCATCCAGGGTTCATAATAATTGTATACTTCCGAGCGAATAACTGGCGCTGGACTCGTCGTATTGTTATCGGGAAAACCGCTGCTGGTCCCCAACACTTTGTTATTCGTTCGTAATACGTCCTGGCCAGCGAATGTGTTCTGAATACCGGTATTTCACCCGGAATAGGATCTGAATACCGTGCCCGGGAACTTCTGTACAGAGCAGACTGGAGAAATGTCGTTTGGATTTTCACTCGACTGGAACTCGTTTCCCGCCATCCACGGGCTGAGAGTAGAAGGTTCGATCGCGGTTCATGGGAAAAAGGGTTCGGTTGCCACAATCTCTGCGCCGGACAAGAAATCAGTCGTCCCGGCAGTTGTAACAAGCGTTTGAATGGTTGGTACAACTAATTAATTGGTTTGCACACATCTAACTTGTTGGTACACTGCTGTGTGTGAATGCCTGGATTTCCTTGCATCTTGCCGGACGTCTTGCCGGACGTCTTGCCCCATGTATTGCCCCATGTATTGCCCCATGTATTGCCCCATGTATTGCCCCATGTATTGCCCCATGTATTGCTCAATGTATTGCCCCATGGATTGCCCCATGTATTTCCCCATGTATTGCCCCATGTATTTCCCCATGTATTTCCCCATGTATTGCCCCATGTATTTCCCCATGTATTGCCCTATGTATTGCCCCATGTATTGTCCTATTTATTGCCCCATGTATTGCCCCATGTATTTCCCCATGTATTGCCCTATGTATTGCCCCATGTATTGCCTCATGTATTGCCCCATGTATTGCCCCATGTATTGCCCCATGTATTGCCCCATGTATTGCCCCATGTCTTGCCGGATTTCTTGCTTGATATCTTCGACGCCGTTAAGACATAGAGCAAGATATCCAGGAAGATTTTAAAAAATCAGGAAAACCAGTAATTCATGAACAGCAGTGTAGAACCATTACATTTTCTATCATCCGGCTTCAGGAACACTAAAAAAATAGCTGAACCAAACAATCATTGTTTCAGTGTTCCAATGGTACGAACAAGAATATGGAAATGTGATGCATTTGCCATGAGAGGTTCGCAAAATGCATGGCATTTTGCGAACCTCTTTATATACTCGTTTGCTTACCGTCCTAAACAAACAAAAATTGTTTTATTACAAATATCGTGTAGTATTAACGATTTGCGACGCCCTTGTTTAACGGCCGCGTCACGCTCAATGAAAAAAATATCGTTCGATAATAGGGAATATTTGGTTTTTTTCTCCAACGTGCCTGGGACGAACCACCTTCCCCAGCATCCGCATACGCACTCCATTGTTGTCTAGCCGGAGCACAGAGGGGTCGCTCGCGTTTGCTGTCCGTTTCTATAGTACTGCACTATACATGGATATACTAGCCCGTGGGTTCCCGGGATGCAACAAACCCCCGCAGCAGAAGCAGGGGGCAGAAGCCGGACGCGGTCCTCCCTCAGCGCGCGGGTGCGCCATTATTAATATTTTTAATTAAAGCCCCATAAAGAATTTCGCTCGGCGTGGTCGCGCGTCACGCTGCGACCGCGCGCGAAATTCTTTATGGCGAGCGCGAACCCGCGCCCGCCCAGCACCCTCGAGATAAAGGTTTGCGACGATATTTTTTTTTTTTACCCTCCTGCCGAGCCAGACCCGGTGCACGGTTTCGTCGCATTGCACGACGCGCGAGACGATGGAAAACATGCCGCAGTGCTATGTCGCACACCCTTAGTAATTAGCCCTCTCTTTCATCACACGTCGATCACCGGCTTTCCCGTCAGCTCGCCCTATCGCTCCGGTGTATAGGCAGCGGGGATGCGCGGACACGTACTTTCCATCTTGATACTGATTTTTTTTATTTTTATTCATTACATTTTTGTCAGCCGAGCCATTATACCGAGGTGTCGATGAAATTGCTCTCTGAAAGGGTTTCTATGATTTATTGATGGGAGTTTTAATAAGGGTTTTAATTTTATTATTTACTTCAATTTAATGATATCCTACATACACAACTTACCAGCAACTCGAAAGAATGATCAACGAAGAAATAAACTGATTTAATTTTAAGTATCAATTTTTTAAATCCCCTCTTAACAATATTTAAAATATAAGAAAACCGTGACTAAAAGGCATATTACTAGCAATTGACCATCGGTCGATGGCCACTTGCTTCAAGTGTATTATATATGATAAAGTGTTCCATGCATTGTCAATAAATTCACTACACTGTAAACAAAATTGTAAATTTAATGTACCGGACTCGAAGTTTTTGTGCAAATATTTGTACATCAAATTTGACGTAAAATTATGATGAAACATTTCTATAATTTTCCATTAAAACAAAAATTAATTATTAACATTAAAGTATTTCCAATGTTTTCAATACACTGAAGATTAATTTTTCATCATAATTGTACATGAAATTTAATATACCAGTTTTTGCATAAAATCTTCCATTCCCGTACGATAAATTTCATGCGAATTTTGTTCACGTTATACTACAAATACTAAAATTCTAATTGAAATCGTGGTTATTTTAACAACGCGAATGAGAGGTCCATCCATCGTCAGAGCGTTGAACATCAACGATGGTAAACTGTGTGAACATTATTTGTCACTGTATGACGCAGTTGCCGTCAATTGCGGTAACGCACACGCTGGGCGCCGACCAGAGAGACAAGAAGTGAACGGGGAAGAAATAAACGTTCAGGTTTCCTATCTCTCTACCTCGCGTTGAGAATGATATCGCGCTGTTGCGAATAATGCTGTAACCCAGTGTGCCACGCAGGGGATTATAATGCGTCAAGCGTTTCGTCTCTCACTCGCGCCCTCGATCTCTGCAGGCTATAATGAGGCGCGTGATCCTCCCCGTGGCTGGTCACCAGAGATAGCGGACCGCTGCTCACTTAATTGGCCTGCCGACAACCCCTTTCCGAGATATACACACACACACGCACCCTGACGTGACTCTTGGCTCCGTATTCGTCCGTTCGAAAAAATTCTAATAGAAATAGATATATTGTCTTCATGAGTACTTTTTTCAGTGCAGATGGGATCTGGGCTGCCAGTTTCCCTTGGCGAACGTCAAAGTCCAATTAATCTGTTCTGCCATTTAACATGCAAACGTTGTTGGAAAAATTTAACCCTACGTAATTGAGTTTTTCAGTGTGGCATTTTTTTTTTGCAAAAATCGATTCCATTATAGTACCATTTACATGAAATTCTGTGACCAAAGAGCTAAAACGTCGCTTCCGATTTTAAAGTTTCAGTTTTCAACCGAAAGTGATATCCATAGTGATCATGCGGGAAAATATCACTTCCGGTTTAGAAACTTCGGTTCTTTGCCAGAAGTGACGTCATACGGTAAAATGTCATGTCTGGTTAAAAACTGAAATTAAAAAATGGAAGTGACTTGTCACAACGAAATTTTTCAAATTTATCGTTGTGGCATTACTTCCGGTTTGAAAAGTGAGATTTCCCAACCGTGACGTTACAGAACGAATTAAAAAATGTTCTCTGGAATATAACTCGTATGCATCCAATGACAGAGACGTGTGAATTAAGGAACCACGGAAAGTGGGTAAAAGAGCATGTGTGATACGTCTCAAATGTATTTGATTTTTATGAGATTATGATGTCGTTCTGACATGTGCATTCTCGTTCGCTAATGTGCCATGAATACACGTACGAATGGTTTCAATGAACTCAAAAAACTGCGGAGACTGCGGTTAGATGGCTCGGATTCAAGCTTTTCCCGTCCGCGTCTGCCCGAAGGGGTTGCGCGGCGTCTCGGAGTCTCGGGAGGGTGACTACACTCCTCTACTCCCTCTCCACTCTCTAGGGGAGGAGGGTGGACTACTCTGGGCGAGCTTACTATACTGTACACACACATATATGTATATATCTATACACACGTCTAGATAGTGTACAGGAAAAAGACGCGCCGAGACTGCGAAAGGTCCGGCGACCTCAGCGTCCGGCAGCTCAGAGGTAACATCGGAATGCATGCATCTCTCAGGCGTTTCTTTGTCGGACGCGGGAGAGCCGGCGAGCCGACACGAACAAAAGCAAAAGTAAATCGAAAGGCGAGCTAGCCTCCGGATATAAAATAAAAATACTCACACGTATACATGTACCGTGGATACCGAAACGTTCGAAGATGGGAAGGACTCTAAACCGCAGTCCGGATTCCCGGGTGTGCTTCAAACTGGACAAAGCTACCCTCCGCGCTTCGAGCCACAGCCTCCGACGATGTACGAGCTGAATCTCTGACTTGTTCGCCTCCAAGTCACGTCGAAAGCTCCGGCTTACTCGATATTTGCATCCCCCATACGAATCCCAAAGAATCCGCGCCGAAACGATTATTATATACACCAGAGACACTTTTTGCGTAACGCCTCACGACATGAATTTGATGAAAAAGTATGTGTGCAAACGGTCGCTTTCTCATTTACATTCACACTTGGTTTAATAGTTGCGTTGCAAAGATTTTGCGGTGTCATGTTTGCGGAGCATGCCGACACATAGACATTTCCCGGCGCCCTAGTAGACATTTTAGAGCATTATGGAAGACCCAGATGGGGAGGGAAAAGGCCTGACGATGACCTGGCTAGGTCCCAATATGACTTTCTGAAGTTTCTACCAGGGTTGACTTATCTTCGACATTGATCGTATTTTTTTTTGTCAACAACAATCCAGATATCAATACTGCCCAGACTTGTAGTCGATGAATAAGTTTCCTCGGCCCGAAAGGCTTCTCCCGACTCGCTGAGATTACCCCGAGTTTTATACATGCGCCTGTTATGGATATGCACGCGTATCACGGCGTTCACGGCTCGCTAGTAGGGGAGACCGGGGCAAAATGGCACAGCGGGGCAAAACGGGATAGCGAGGGCGAAACTCAATCTTATAATAATTTTCGGATGCTCCATTTTGTCCCAACGATACATCCAGATTTTCCAATCTGTTTTGCGCCACGGACCAACATCGTCAGCATCCAAAAGTTATTGGAAAATTGCGTTTTATCTCATTATCCCGTTTTGCCCCGCTCTCCCCTAGAACTTTTAGAGCATTACGGAAGACCCAGATGGGGAGGGAAAAGGCCTGACGATGACCTGATTAGGTTTCAATGTGACTCTCTACAGTTTCTACCGGGGCTGACTTATCTTTGACATTGATCGCATTTTTTTGTCACCAACAATCCAAATATCAATATTGCTAACACCTACAATCGCTGAATAAGTTCCCTCGGCCTGGAAGGCTGAGCCCGACTTGCCGAGATTACCCCGAGTTTTATAGATGCGGTTGTTATGGATACGCACGCGCATCGGCGTTCCCAGCTCGCTAGTAGAAATTTTAGAGCATTACGGAAGACCCAGATGGGGAGGGAAAAGGCCTGACGATGACCTGATTAGGTTTCAATGTGACTCTCTAAAGTTCCTACCTGGGCTGTCTTGTCTTCGACATTGATCGTATTTTTTTGTCAACAACAATCCAGATATCAATACTGCCAACACCTATTGTCGGTGAATAAGTTCCCCCCGGCCTTAAAGGCTGAGCCCGACTCGCTGAGATTACCCCGACTTTTATAGATGCGTCTATTATGTGTATGCGCGTATCCGTGTTTGTATGTAAATGTATGTAGCCGAGAGATGCGAGAGGCTCAGTTTAATCTTATCGACGGTTCCGCTTCGCGGGAGTGAAGGGTAGGTAAATCCACTTTGAGATTAAATTTATTCCTTGCCACGGATTGGCGCGTCCCGTTTCGTCTCTCGCTCACTCCAGGATAGGCGAATCTACCTACCGATGTAGCCCGGGTTCTGCTCGCGAGATTCTGACGTGAAAGCGCGAGCCTCCGTCGGTTATCGCATCGGTGGTAAATGGGAAAGCGCGAAACGAGAGCCGGCACAGGTTGCCCTGCGCTTTGGAACGGGACCTTTCTTTTATTCCCTCAAAGAAGCTCTTCTCACGCCTCTGTACTCCTTTGTTCCTTCTCTTTGTCCGGTTACTCTTGTTAACCCCGATTTAGAATCCGGGTCGGGGTGGCGCAGAACAGCGTCTTTCGATCCCCGAAATACATCTTCTCATTCTATTTTCATCCTTCTCTCCGCTCAGTTGGACGAATGAATTATAATTTAACGTCTTTGAAATAGTAGATCTAACTCAATCTTGGATGATTTCCAAGATTGAGTTAGATCTACCCTTTTGGGAAACCCAGTGACACTTTCTCCAATAGGGTAAAAGTGGGGAATATGGCCCGGTCCATATATCATTGATTTACGTATTAATCGAGGTGGGCCATATTCACCACTTTTGCCCAACTTGATATTCATTTGAACTCGTATATTTCCGATGGAAAACGACTCACCAACGTGCTTATTGGAAAGACTTATACCAAAGGTTGGAAAGGCGATACCAAAGGTTACAGAAAGAACCGAGGGTGCCATATTGGGAAATATTAGTCGTAGTAGTAAATGTATTTATTGACAATATATTACACGGTATGGATGCAGGTACATTGTGACGATTATTTACACTTCATAATGCTATTTCTGTTGCCAATAGGCCATCGACCTAAGTCCTTCAGCCCCTGATTCGCTTGTTTGGTACATGTTAGTCTATTCCTTCTTATGTGAGGTAACTTGCTTTGTGTTATATTTGTTTATATTGGGATTATATCTTCATTTGCCATTCTTTCTAGTTGTTGGTATATGGTGAGTGCTGGATATTTGCACCTGCGGTTTATATTTAGTATGGGTTGTATGCATAGAGGTTCGATGTTCAGCGGCAAACCTTTTGGTACGTTCTTGTTATAATGGGCATGATGTTCGTTTTTTCGTAAAGTAGTGTGTTAGGAGGGTTGTACAGAGGGTTGTTCGGGTGGACATATTATTTTTGGGACATATTGCTTTTATCTTCGGCTTCCAATTGGCAGGGTAAGCAATACAGTTGGCTCTATGAGGCGACAAGGTATAGTTCTTTGCACAATCGACTTCCTCTGATCGGTTTCCTTACAGCGACCGCCAACAGTTATCGAAGAACCAACAATTGTGTCGTTCTACCTAGATATCCCTGCGCGTGATACTGGCTACGGGTCCCTCCCTGTAGAACACCCAATGAGATTGGACTTCGATATTTACATAAGGTACCGTTACGTACTATCTAGGCCGTTAATGGATTTATTGGAAACAACGAAGGAACAGGACATCCGCGAAGGGATAGCAGATGAATCCGCAAACTTCCGTCATTTTGTCCTCACGGCTGAGGGATTTCGGGATCATCTGAGCGTTTGCGACTCGGCTTAAAAACATCATCGATTCGACATAGGTACGACATAGGTTATTGGAAAGACCTATGGCGATACCAAAGGTTGCAGAAAGAACCGAGGGTGCCATATTGGGACATCTCATTTTTGGGACATATTGCTTTTACCTTCTGCTTCCAATTAGCAGGGTAAGCGATACAGTTGGCTCTCTGAGACGACAAAACATAGTTTTTTGCACAATCGTCTTCCTCTCGTCGGTTTCCTTACAGCGACCGCCAACAGTTCTCGGAGAACCAACAATTGTGTCGTTTTCCCTAGATAGCCCTGCTCGTGACACTGGCTACGGGTCCCTTCCTTTAGAACACCCAATGAGATTCGACTTCGATATTTACATAAGGCACCATTACGTACTACCTAGGCCGTCAATGGATTTATTGGAAACAACGAAGGAACAGGATATCCGCGAAGGGATAGCAGATGAATCCGCAAACTTCCGTCATTTTATCCTCACGGTTGAGGGATTTCGGGCTCATCGGAGCGTTTGCGACTCGGCTTAAAAACATCATCGATTCGACATAGGTACGACGACCATCGAGTTCCCTATGTGTCTCCACGCTCGTCGATGGTGGAAGACGTGCCGGAGACCGGGAACAGCCCATGGCCCAGCAGCCCCTGTAATCGCTTTTAGGGGGTTGTTCCCGTCGGATGAACACAGAGTCGGGAGCGAACGCCCGCGGTTCCGCGGGGGCCGAGAGAGTCCCGTCTGGCGACGACAGAGTAACAGCGCCGATAAATCGTTCGAATTCGAGTTACAACCACTCGGGCAACGAGTCGTCATATAATTCAGGAGCGACGCGGTGCGACGACGGCGGTGGCGAAACCCTCCTTCCGGCGGGACCATTGGCTCTATACGGCTCGCACCCAGTTCTCTTCTCGTTTTCGCTCCATGTCTGCAATTTCTCGTTCTTGTTCGTTCACCTCACTCCTACGGGATCCGAACCTCCCGAATCACATGTTCGCGGGGCGGACACAGAGGCCAACCCTCTGCTCAAGTCACCGACCGGAGAGAGAAGGAGAGGGAGCTATCGGCTACCGTAGGGTCCGCGTATGTAGGGAACACACTTGATTAAATGACCCAGACCTGAGAGCCGTTAAAACTGCTCTAACTTGGGAACGAACGAGAGCCTCCCTGTGGGATCTTTCCAAGCAGTTTCCGCAATTCTGTACATCTATTTTTTCTTTCCTCGGGACCTAATGTAGTATGTACGCGATAAAAAGTATTGAGACGGAAACGCCGAGTTTCACGCGCTCATTTGGTCGCGGGGTCTTGGACGGAGATAAACTTCTATAGTATTGTATGTATAGTATTCTGGATAACCTTGCTGATCCAGTGACATGGTCAATCGGTCAATCGGTCATCGGCGTTGGGTTTTCTGGATATCTTTCTCGACTTCTTGAAGGGATCGACGATATTAAGCAAGACTGCACTGTATCAATTAAGATTCGGGCAGGGACTTTCAACTCAATATATTTTCTTGGAACAGCTAAAATTGGTTAGTTCAACAATTTGTTGTGTGATTTCACCAAAATATTTTGAGTCAGTAAAATATTTTGTTCGAACAACTAAATATTTATTTGAACGTCCCTGCCCGAATCTCAGTTGATTCAACTGTACTTTTTTATCAGTGTGTTTATTGATTTATTCATTTGTATATTCATGGCCATAACCCACTTACAGGGCGATATTATCATATCGACCAAACATACTGTTGAGAGTAGGAAGAGATCGCACTTCTACACCAACTTTCAATATATAAAACAAAAACGGTAGCAAATTAGAACAGGAGTTACGTAAACCTTATAACCTTATAACTCAAGTATATTCGATGGAAAAATTCTTGCAGTTTCCGTTTGAAAAGACCGAGAAAGCCTCTAAATAGATCAATGATCCCTACATATTCGTTCCCCAGCCGCAACATGCGAAGAGCAGTCAACTATGATAGGGTAAAAGTGGTGAATATGGCCCACCTCAATTAACACGTAAATCAATGATATATGAACCGGTCCGTATTCCCCACTTTTACCCTAAGCGTAATTAGTGCGGTGAAACGAACTATGAATCCGCAGAGACATTCCAACCGAATCGACACAATTTCCATGCCGAACTCCCTTTTCTCGAGAAATTTTGACCCGTCCTTCGACCTATTCAAATGATATGGTCAACTTTTTTTTAAATGTCAAAATTGGAAACGCATGGCCGTTCCATATACTCGAAGCGAACGCTTAATCGCAGGGTCACGAACGCTTTGCATTCAACGCCTAGCGGCGAATGCATTCATAGGTCTATTTCTCGTATGCAAAACATCGAGATGGAGAACCGGCCAGGACGATGCTCCGGGGTGTTTCTCATTGCGATTCAGTGATGCAACTGTATGCCGCCCTCGGCGTTGAATAAAGAGGGACGTAGTCATTAGGTCTACTTACAGCTGTGGTTCGTATAACGATGCCGTTATCACTGAGGTACAACCAATTGTTTGCGATAATACGTACACTGAAAAAAAAAATTGCTTGCGGGCTGCAAAATAATTTTTTTTTCAATTCTACTGTCAATTCTTACAATTCCATATGATATTGAAATAAAGACGGCAAGACTGTCAAGATGACATCTTACCATTTCAATCCCGTATGGAATTGTATGAATTGAAAGAATAATTTTTTTTCTTCGACAGCCCACAAACGAATTTTACTTGAGTCATTGATAATTTTTTTTTCAGTGTACTTTTCACCTTAAATGTCTTAGAAATTGTATTCTTGCGGACGTAGCGCAATGACAATTGGATGAAATTCGACGATGGATCTTCGTTGAAATCACATTGTTCATCAATGAAATTTACAAAACATCGTTGTTACGTCTCAGAGGTTGATTACTTATCAGCGACTTGTGATTCAGAGATCTTTTAATGAAGACATGTACGGAACGAAATAATAATTAAATCGGGATCTTTCTCCGAATGGAATAAATATTCTGTTCCTGAGGTTACTGGTTATTTCTTTAAATGTTTGAATTTAAATTGAATTAAACCGACGTGAATGTCTAATACAGTGGTCGAAATTAAATAATTATTACACTTTGAAAATAACGAAGTCGACTCGATCTAATATATGAGTTTCGACTTGAAGAGTTAGATTTTTGAGTCACTTCGATGAAGAACCGACTAATTTTTATAGAGCTGATTGTCCTGAAGCGACCAAAAATGCTGAGCTCCTCGCACGCCCCTCGCACGCCACGCTCGACCATTGAAAAAAGCTCGATACGCGCAAAATAATAAAAGCAGACGCCGGTGTCTGGCGTGATCGGATACGGATTGCAGAAATTTGATATTTGCGTCCGATGCCATGAATCGAATTCGAGTAAGCGGACGAAGCAAATGGAATTAAAATGAATCGAGCGTGAGAAAATAATTTAGTGAAAATAATCATTCAGTCCGAGAAAATATTTACGTAAAAGCAATAGCTGCAAGAGGCGAGGCGTAACAATCGCAATGCATTTTTATAGACTTCTGTCGACCCCTGAGAATTTTCTTTGAACACTTTGCATCGCTATTCGTAGCGAATAAACTCAATATTACGGTATTACGATTACGGCAACTATAGCGGCAATGGGATGAGAATAGGGGAGACCGGGGACAAAAGTAACAAAAATCTTTAAAATTTTTTAACCAACAAACCCGAGAGTCTGACGCTTCGGCATCCAATGGTGTACGATTAACCTAGTCTTAAGTATTTAGTTAACAAATTTCAAGCAGAAATATGCACGAAATTGCGATCACCGCCCCTTTAAACACGGACGAAATTCTGTAAGAATTTGGGCGGCGGTGGGGTCACTTGTAACATCATCCGGCATCAACGAAATTCTTCGTCGACCGCTATTAAGAAATAGAACGGGGGGGGCATTATCACAGAATTTTTTTTATTTAAAGTTAAAATTTTGTAAAAATGATTTGCTGGCTAAGCTGTTGTAGCCGGCTAAGCCATTTTAGCCGGCCTAACTATACAGCCCTACTAATAAATGTTATAGTCTAAAATTGGTTGGTAATAAATTATAAGTGTATATATTATCGCTGATTGCTTAGAATATAAGAATAAAATTAATAAAATATATTGGTATTAGGAAGAAATGAATTATTGCTAGTACAATTGACCCGGATTGACTGTTACAATCGATTCCACACCGGATTATTAGCAAAGTTACTGTGGCATCGGTTAATAACAATCTGAAACGGATCGTCTCAGCGATCAAAATGTTCCGTAAAAATGTATCTTTCAACTCATTATGCTTGTTTGCACTAATATTTTGTATAGTGCTGTTTAGCTGACGCAATCCGCACAGCCGAAAAATCACTTCTGCACTCGCGAATCACATTTGGTTTCGGCGAATTGGTATTTTTGAAAACTCAGCTATGAGGT
>JAPYZC010001828.1:0-29575 GCA_030522665.1 Ichneumoninae sp. A BG-2022a | reverse complement strand
AAAAAGTTTTGTTGCCGGGTAATTTGTTAACCAATTAATTTTTTGATGAATTTGTTAATAACATTTTGGAATTATTATTATGCAAAATTAATCTTCTCAATACCTTTAGTATACATGATTTTTTCTGATTTTTACACCATCAAGAAGTACTTGCAATTTTCTCTTACTGTTGTTGAATTTATGCGAAGTCAGCGCGCAGCGAGACTCCCTCCTTAACGTTGTCGAGCCGAGAAGATCGCCACGGTGCGAAAAAATTCCCGAGTGTACTCCATCGTACATTTGACTGTTCGAATAATGACATAGGGAAACCTTCGATTTTACAGATTAGATTTCGCAGCTCCGCGTTCCAATAAGGAAGCCGACATATTAAGGCGCATAAAAATATAAAGATAAAAAAATTAAATAGAAATAACAGAGAGAGGATGAACCGCGTGCGGGAACAATAATAAAAGCCTCGCACGCGCGAAATCAGGCAGTGACGAGGACGGGTTGGATGTGGGGTAAAACCGCGGATTCTCGCGAGCGCGCGGGAGCACGGAGTTAATGGAAAAATGGTGTCAACGACATAGACGACACAACGGCCCCAGTCAACCCCCTGCATTCACCGCTGCAACGACCATCCTCCTCCCTCCTGCTCATGTACCTGACGCTGCGGCGAACAACAGCGTGAAAAGCGTTAATTCGCGAACGAACAAACCACCGAACGAATGAGCGAACTCTCACGAACCGACCGTGATATCGAATAGTTACTCCTGTTTTTTTTTCTCTTCTCCGGCACGCTCAACTACACTTGTCTAATAGTTAGTCCACTTGTCATCGCGGATCACCGAACGAAACGATGAGGCTAGTCGTCATTGCCCGAAATGTCTTCCCTTCTCTCCCATTGTGGACAAGGCGGATGTGGACATCATTCACCGAGAACGGTGATCTTATCAGACACCCCGATGAAACGCTCTGAAATTTCTACCGAGGAAGTCTTACACGAAAAACTGATCGTATCCATAACAGTGCTGAAAACACTTATAGACCAGCCAGAACGATGAAAATATACTCGATCGACTCGATTCGATGTTTCAAACGTCGCTTCCGATTTAAAGATCTCACTTTTAAACCGGAAGTGACGTCACGTCGAAAAATTAAAAAAAATTGTGCTGACGTCACCTCCGGTTTATAAATCTAATTTTTCGATCGGAATGGATGTCAACTCTCAGCTTCACGTCGCTCGATTGTTTAAAATCAGCTAGGCCGGGTTCACTCACTGGCCGGTATTCGCCAACTAAACCGCTAACCTCACATGTACGTAACATTACGGCATTGTTCCCGCGGCCTGCTGACCAACAGCCACGAGGAGATTTGAGGGCGAGCGAACGAACTCGCGGAAGTGAAAATTTGCAAGTAAAACTAAACGCGGCCGACGGTTAGGCCATTGGATGACGTACGTCGGAAGCCACGTGACTCCGGCCCGAGTTGAACTTTAATCGCACCCTGTCACGTCCTGACACTCGATTCGTCGTGTGCCCCGCGAAGGAGACGAATTATCGAGTCAACTGGGGGTTAGACGGGAAGTATACTCTTGGCTTGAGACTGCGTTTCATGTTTATCCAGATGTCACATGAAAACTTGCTGGTAGCGCTTGGAAAAATTATTCGAAATTTGAATAACTGTTGCGTAACACAGTAAACAGCTCGAAATAGCATATTCGCTAAATTAGCTTACATCCATCGAGTAATTTAACAAATCGCAATAGGGAAGAGGTCTACCATCGTCGAGTGATGAGTAAATAATTGGAAGGTCCAACGGGATTCCTTTCGGAGCGTCCTCAGAGACTGTTTCGGCAGCTAGTCGAGACCGTCAACACATAAACTCGATTGACCGTTTCATGCCGGTCAGAGAATCCGACCCTGCAGTTTAAGTCCTGAGCGAAATTTGTAATATCGGTATCGCGGCAAACAGTTCCCTCCCGAGTAATTAACGTGGTACATAGTTGAAATCGCTGGGGAATAAGGGCTAATGGTAATTGGTAGAAACGCAATTAGTTCGAAGTTAAACATCCACGTGGAAACACGACGTGCCCGTAGTCTTTCGTTCGCGGTATAATTAAATAACAAATAATGCGCTCTCCCGCTGCCTCTGAACGTCCGTTGCTACCGTTTCTGCAACCCTTTCTCGATAACGAGAGGCCCTCGCGTAATTTATCATCCTGCCAGTTCAAATATTACCGCCGTAACGTCACGTCAATTTCGATATCGCGAGGTTAGTAATAGTATATTATGGCACAAGGGAGGAAAGTGCGTCTTTTCACCGAGTGCGAAGTTTGATGCCCGAGCGAAGCGAAGGCTGAAATTCGCACGAGGTGAAAAGGCACTTCCTCCCACATTTCTATGCCTGCAATGGGGATGGAAAGTTGTCCGCCGCAGTAGCTACTTTTCGGCCCGCTGGGACTACTTTTCGGCCCGCTGTAGCTACTTTTCGGCCCGCTGAATTACTTTTCGGCCCGCTGCGATACTTTTCGGCTCGCTGCGTTTCTTTTTGGACCGCTATTCAAGAATCGACAACTTTCCGCCCCCGTTGCAGGCATGGAATGTGGACTTTTTAGCGTAGGCGGGTAAAAAATCATTTCTTTTCTCCATAAAAAAATCGTCACGACGCCTCGATGGGGACAAACGGGGGGCGTCGGAAATGGAATAGTCGGAACGATGATTTTTACAGCACGAGAGATCCGTGCATTTTTCGAAGCGCGGTATAGCCCGGTCGCTGAAGAGCTGGAAGTCCAAAGATAGAGGTGATAAGCGTCGAGGCGTACATAAGTAAGTGCGAGCCTCGCGAGAAAGAGAGGGTTTGCGGGCCACGAGGGTAGGCGAGGGTAGCGAAGCAAAGCAAGGCAAAGTAAGTAAGTAAGTTGGGATAGGGCCGAGAGAGAGAGGGAGAGGCGGGCCGAGTACCCGAGACACGACGACCGGTACCGGGGACGGACCCGCAGCGTGTCCGCAGCAATTTGCAACTTTTAATAGTTAGCCGGGGCTATGTGCGCCTTCGGGTTGTCTGGCCGCGGCGGGAGCTCCGGGAAGCCCCCGAAGCTCTTCCGCCTCCCGTTCATTCCGCGACTCTGGCCCACCCTGCCCCGTCCCACCTTGCCCACAGCGAACGTACACCGGCTCTATACACCACCGTTATGCAGTGGTGAAAATAAGTTTATATATTGTAGTTTTTAACAGTTAATGCATACGCGCGTGGGCGCTCTCGGCAGCCCCCTCTGTTCCCTGCCATATTTATATATTAAACAGTGAAGTTTCACCCGACTGGGTAAACCTTCCATCCCTCCTCACCTTTCCTCTCAGTGTACCTCACACTTTTTTTCCTCTCGCTTTGCGCAGTACGCGTGTGTAATACCTTCCCTTTCGCCACAAAGCCACCTCGGCGTTTTCTCCC
This sequence comes from Ichneumoninae sp. A BG-2022a, assembly GCA_030522665.1. Taxonomy (NCBI): domain Eukaryota; kingdom Metazoa; phylum Arthropoda; class Insecta; order Hymenoptera; family Ichneumonidae; species Ichneumoninae sp. A BG-2022a. The sequence continues at coordinate 26,146 of JAPYZC010001828.1, read as the reverse complement.
CGAGGCTGGCTAACGTACCTAGGCAATCCACCAACACCGGTAGGACCCTTCTTGGCTCTCTCCCGTTCTCCGGGTGTTAACTCCCATCACGCGCCATCCCCTCGGCGGCCCACGCGCGTATTTTCGCGTTTCTACTTAGGGCCGAAAGCTCGCATGTATATACCGTACCGCGTTTATGGGCGGGGGGGGGGGGGGGGTTTCGCTCTCGAGGAGTGACGCAAAATCCACTCTTGGCGAGAGGAACTCGTTTCGGTGGTTTACCTCCCGGGCCACATACGAAAGTCCTCGGAAGCTCTGGCTTGTTGCAGGTGAGGCTCTGTATTCAGTCTCAAACCTCCGCGAAAAACCTTTTTCCATATATATATATATATATATGTATGTATACACATCTGTGTCCTTATCACTATTTACCGTTTAAATCCGATAAAGTGTATCCTCGCATCGGGTAGAACAGTCGGCTCACGGAGGGCATTAACGTTGCAAATGTGAAAATGAGGGAAAAATTGCGATCTTGAGCTCGCCGGTTGTACACGAGTAAAGGTCTTGCCAGTCACGGCTGCAGAAATTGCGCGAAGGGGAGTGGAGGGAGGAAGCCGAGAAGGTACGACGAGGAGTACGTTTCTCGGATATAAAAAGTGAGTTATAAGTGCGCGGCCAGAAGCAGGCTGCTCGGGGAAATCGGGCAGAAATTGCGAGGTGCTGCACTTTCGACCTAACGCCGTACACGACGATCGTCCCCGCTGCCACGGTGGAGATATTTATTGTCCTATTATCTTGATTGATAACCACGGGGGAGCGGGCGACCCGCGGTCAGCCACTGCCGGCTGGCCACAGGCTAGTATCTCATATAAGTACGTTTAATGGCGTAAGACAGTTTTCGGGAAAGAAACTGGGGGAAGTCCACGGTTAAGGGATGTCGGAGGAAAGATGGTCCGGACAATCTTTCGCGAGGCTGGGAGCATCGAAACATATACCACGGAGTATACCGCTAGGTACGAAGTTTACGGCTGCCTCCTTTTTCTACTCATGGTAATAGCGATGCCCTTGCTGTATATCCTTCCTCTACCTCTCACATGGGTCCCGTTCCTCTTACCTTTCCGACCACATGGCTGGGCTATTAGAGACGCAACGTTAGTGCCCACTCTTTTTTTTCCTCATCTTCCATCGTTCGATATCTCGGAGAGTGCAGCGTGCCAAGGAAATACTCTTCGACAAACAATTTTTCACGATACCGTATATAATTTTTCTTGCCACACGGATAAGGGAAAAAAGTGTTGATAGTAGGTACTTGGTCAACTGTCGATAGGCGCCGCTATCGAGTTGGTGGCGGAGCTCTGTGTGCCACCCCCCCCCCCCCCATCATTAATGTGTGATTTGGTAGGGTAAGTCGGAGTGATATGACCATGGTTTTTTAAAATAAACCCTGCGACGGGCTTCCCCTGAAAAGCCCATCGCAGAAGCCACAACGAAATGAATAGAAGTGACTGTCCGGTCACTTCTGTTTATCCGTTGACCAAAACGTTTAACCTGGGAAAACTTTGTCGGGGTGTTTCTTGCGGTCAATCTCCTCGTGGGACGGCCAACCCCAGCGTCGCTGGGTTAAAGTTGGTCGAAACTGCGCGAAATCTCTTGTACATCCGGTCGGACGCCAAGGTTGCGCCGGGAGCGATGCCGGGCAAGGCCCTGGGAGGCTGGCAGAAGGGTAGTTCGAAACGCGAAGAGAAGACGGCGAAGGAGGGGAGGAGAGGATAGCGGCGAGTTCTAGCGCTTTTCTGGTAGAACGGTCGTACTGCGGGTGTCGGTTGCCGGATCCGTCGGTGGTTGTGCGCTACAGTATGCGCCTACTGTACATAATACCACCTTGTATTCCTATCTTTCGCTCCTTATCCCCCTGCAGACTGGATTCTCTCTTCCTCTTTCCACATCCACCAGCAGCTTTATGCGGAAACTCACCGCGTCGCCGTACCACCGAGCAGCCCGCTAACCTGTGATATATGATTATACCGCGTGGTCTGCGCTCGTATCTTATTATGTATTATCCACTGTAGTCCCACCCATACCCAAAACCATCTCCTACAACCCGCGTACGATTTCTCGCCCGCGTTCCACACCGCACGTCTCTCTGGTACTTGCTGCTTCCACTGCCGTTGCTGCGGCCAACTGAGAACTGCAGCAGCGGCACACGACGTGCTCGTGAACGTTTCTCTCCCGTCCATTCGTGGATAGGTGTTGATTTACGTTCACTTTTTTCATAAGCCCGATTTTCTCTACGATCCATCTTCCCTCGGCGAGGATTTTACCTCAACGGCGAAAGGGGAGGCGAAGTGCTTTCGTCGATTCCAACCTGACGACTTTCGATTTCGCTCCTCCGTTCCGCTCGTTGGTCAGCCGGGCACGTGGAAACCCAAAGGTTTTTCCCTTGTTCCCGAGCAGTTTACGAGTCTGAAGTGTCACTGCGAATCGCTTTCGCACTTCTTCTTGGTGTCTTTGTTATTCATGCGCAGCTACCTGCGCCACGGATGGGTTATAGTTACCCACTCCAGTAGGTATATATTAGTCTCTCGCGAGTATTGTCCGCTGGTGGAGAGGATTACGAGCACGTTTCTATAAATAATAAAAATGGGTTCTCGTAAAACTGTGGAAGCTGAGCCGGGGGCCGGTGTATAGCCCGAGGGACGAGACAGGAAGCCGAGAGAGCGGCGCTGTCTGTAGGCAACGCCGAGTTCAGCAAGAAAATCGGTGTCGTTCCAGTGCCCCCGGGTTCGTTCTTTCCTTCTCCCTTGAGCGCGCTCGTGTTCTCTCTTCGCATGAACTTACAGTCCTAATTTGGCCAACTCTGCGCCTTCGGAGCGTCTCACCCGATTTCCGTGACTTCCGCACCATTTTCATCTACGATCCAAGGTACGCGCTCACCACACGTCCTTCTGTCTCGTGGATATTTTTGCCGGAGTCTATGCGCCGAGAAGCCACGGCCAACCGTGTCCGCCTTCTCAACCGTGGTCAGGGCGTCATAGTTCGGACGACATGTTAAAGACAACCTCGCCATTGCCGACGAGAACAACTACCGGACGAAAGCAACCGGCGTGTGGCAAAAGCCGTAACAAAAGCCGAGGAAAGACTGTAAGGACTATGAGGCAGTGAATTCCTGACTAGATGGCACGTGCGTGCGTGCGGCTTTCAGGGTACGAGCGCCTCGATGCTCTCGTCATCAACCTTTCCTTCCTCATTCTCTGTATCCCCTAGTTTGGCCTCGTCCTCTTCTCTCGCCGCGGCTTAGCGCGAGCTCGCTACTGGAATGTTCCCTTGAAGTGGCTGCCTGCCTCGCCAAACATTTGAAACACGTGACCCCGGCAAAGTCCCTTCGGTAACTCTCGCGTTCTGATGGCAAGCCGACTTCCGCAGGAGGCTGACGAGAGCGCGTGGAGGCGGTCTATGATCGCAGCGTCCTTGCCCCCGTCATCCGGGAAGCAGCGCCACGTTTCATCGGTACTAGGTAGAAGGGCCCATCGGACAGCCAACTTGACTATGGTGCTGAAACTCCTCGCCCGAAGCGGATGTCCATTGGGAGGACCGTTTCCATAAGCTCGTTCCTGTCGGGACTGTGCAAGACGGAGTTTTCTGGCGATGAAAGCTGGTCGTCAAGCGGGTCGCCGAAACTGGGTAATATCCTGAAGACTCGAACTCCCACGAACTGGGTCGACCTTTGTTTTCCTCGCTGCGACATGTCTTCTCCTCGACACTCGTCGTTCGACATTCCCAGCTTGAAGAGGAGAAACACACAGGTCGTCTCGTCGGTCGTCTGTCACGGCCTAACGCTAAACGGAAGCTGTGTCATCGGTGGTCCTCGAGGGACGGTACAGGGCTACGAAAGCCCAGTTCCTCCGACGCTCGCTGCGTGAAACGACGAATTCTTCGAGTCGATATTTAAATTCCAAGCGAGCGTCTTGGACGAATGCCTCCACCGTCCCGCCGGCTCTTCCATTTTCGTCGACTTTGATCCTTCGTCGGTAATTAAATTCTTTCAGTTTCACCGACGAACGAACCTCTCGGAGGACTCTCCCGTCAGGACGGAACGAGGCTGCAACATCCACAGGGTCGTCTGTACAGTCAATTTCCATTCTGTCGGAGCTTCCTCCCTTTTCGTTCTTGCGTCGTTCCTCGCTGGGTGGGCGAAAGTCACACGGTGCTCTCTATAAGCCGGTCCTCGCGATCCGAATGGTGTACGCGAGAAACAACGAATACCCAGAGGTTGAAGGCATCCGCGCATCTATGAGTGGGCGACGTGGAATTCGGGTCGCTCTAATTCCGTGCAACGAATAACACGACGATTGAAATACGTTTCGCTGGCGACTGTCAAAGACTGCCAGGGATTAAAGAATATTTAATTTGAAACTTTGGTATCTCACTCGGAGACTCCGCAGCATTTCGTTCGCAGCGTCCCATCGACGCGAAAGTATTACTCGGCGGAGAATCCCCTTTTGTCTGCCCGTTGAATAAGTTGGGTTCAGGAACAATGTGTACCGCCATGCGAATTGTGTGCATAGATGCCGCTCGTTGATAAGCGGAATATAACACCCAGGAGAAACACTTTCAGTGTGGGTGAAGCGGTGCACAGTAGCAGTTGCACGTCGAAGTGGTAAAAGTAGAACAGTAAGGCGACGACGACGAGGGTGAGCGCGTAGAGAAGAGATACCTATGGAACGGAAGGTAGCCCCATAACCTCAGAGGCAGGGGGAGCCAAGCGCATGGTAAGGGGCCTTGGGGGTAGATAGGACGAGGCGGAAGTGGAGGAAGCCGACGATGGGGAAAGGGATGACCGGGAGTGAGAGGGGCCCGGAGTGGAGGACTGGCGAAGTCGGAGGTGGAGAATTAAATAGACTGAGCCATGTCGGTGGCTGCGTAGCTTCGACGAGGCGCGGCGGAGGGTGCGGACGCTGAGGGAAGGACCGTGGAACGCGAGACGTTTCTAAGGTTAGACACGGAGGAGGAAGGAAGCAGGTTAGTGGAAAGAGTTCGGGAGGCAAGAGGTCTCCGGTCGGTCCCTGGGGGGCTGCTTTGACATCCTAGCAGTAAGTACCTTCCGCTCGCACATTCTCACGGGCTTGCTCGGCTATATTTACCCGCACAGAGGCACAAAAGAGTTGCAAGACGACGATGGCGGAGAGGCGCGAAACCGGCACCACCACACGTCCCCGGTGCTCCAGTGGAACTCACACGAGCGCGAGACTGTGAGCCCGGAGGGAGAAAGAAAGGAGCTTTACACTCGCGCGTGAAAACAGTTAGCTTGGGTGTGATCTTGAGTATCGTCGGCGCGCGAGAACTGGCAATTCAGCGACGATAACGACAAGACGTGAGGGAATAATAGAGGAAACAAAAGTTTTTGCACATTTATGTTGGGCGGAAGTTGGTATTGCTCCACGGATCGGATAATGAGGGAAAATGTTTTACATACTCGTCGAGGGGTTGACAGACTGAGGGAAACGAGAGATATTCGTGAGGTTCTTGACGGAGTTGTTTTCGATTGCGATTTTTTTCGATTACCCATGGAGCTTCGTATCGGCCAAATTTCGACGGACATTCTCAATTATTGAGCCTCTTCTCGGGGTTTCGTAACTTTGATATAAAATTCTAAAGGAACAGCGGAGGAGAAAGCTTCCGTGATGGAGGAGTAAAAACACGAAGAATTTTGAAGAAAGCGGCGAGTCTCGATTCGGGGCTAGATTGACCTGATTTTTTTTCTATGGTATTCGAGACAAGCTCCCTGTCAATCCTCGCAAACAAGAGTAACGGCGAGGGGGTTTCCCCGTTACAGTGTGTAAACATCGGTGCTAGATACTCTTCCCGGTATAAAGTACACACGTATCGGATACCCGAGGGATCCGGGAAGAAGGGTGCGCGTTCCGAGTGCGACACCCTTCTCACTGGACGAGACCCGACGATTCACTCCGAGGATATTCGAGCGACGACGATCCCACGGGAGTCGCGGGGTGACGTTCCACCCTTGGGGCGCTTTCCCGACTTTGATGAAAAAAAGTGCCTTGCATCGCGGCCAACGCAGACCGGGGGTGAAGGTCCGGACGTTGTAGCCAGACGAGGTAGAGAGGACGGCTTTCTTTTGCGAATCTTGGACCAGCATTAAAAAAAAAACAAAACAAAACAAAACAAACAAGAACGTCGACGACGAGGGACAGATTGATGCGGGAATATCGTCCGCGTTTTTTCATGATGCTCAATAAACCACGTGAAAAAAAAAAAATAAAAAAAAATAAAAACAGGAGAGCCCTTGTGAAACAACAATTCAAACTTTTACGCAATAAAGAACGCGGCCCACAGTTAAGTCTGTTCCCAGATGCCGGAGCTGCCGGTCCTGTTCCTATTTTGTGTTTGTTCCCTTCATTTTTTTCAGGACCGTTTCCTCCACGACAAGCCCCTCTCGCGCCGCAGTAGTACAGTATACTCATAATACTAAGATATTGTGTTGCACACTTTCGTCCACGGGACTACTCCGCCTTCGGAAACTCGCCTCGGGTTTTTCTTATACTTTACCATGGAAATTTTTCCCTCCGAAGAATGGTTGGGTCAGGACGAGCCGGTATAACGTTCACCGGCTATGCGCTCACGGGGCCATCGGCAGAAGAAGCATCTTACCACTTTGTGCCTTCCCCCGAAGCTCCCGTGGTACTATAAGACGTCGGATAAAAGCAGCGCATTAAAAGGAAATTCATGGAATCTCCGCCTGCTCTAGGTCGATCTGCCTGCGAGCTCCCCGAGACCTCCTCCTTTCTCTCTCGCCCTCTCTCGACACCGCGTATATGCTCCGCTACACACGCCCTCTGAAAAGAACCCCGAAGAGCGTAGACAACGTAGTACGTGCTGCGGGGCATCTCCCCCGCGAAAGGTTCAACCCGACTCCGTTAGTATTCACGTGTATCCGAGGTATAATATGCGTTTCCTCGGCGAGTTTTCCCTGTGAACCTTGTGTATCTGACTCGCCTATCTAGCTCGGTTGTAAAATCGGTGATTACCGACCTTTCTCGTGCAAGCTTGCGTTGTTGCGAACGCCCCGGCGTAGCAACAACTCCGGCCATCCGAGTCAGCTAAGAATTTGAAAAACTCTCTGGTCCCAAGCTCTTTTACCACGCGCCGGGCGAGTTAGCCCTGGAGCCGAGCTGATCTTTGCTTCACCATCCATAGCTCGGTTATTCAAGCTCGGATATTATCCGCGGATATTCCCGGAGTCTTCCAGCACCGTCGACGTCCATGTCCCGAAGGCGGAACGGAGGTAGCCGGCAACAAAGAAGAGTGACGAGATGAAAGTGAGGAGGAAACTGCAGTTTCCAGCGACGGGGTCCGAAGGTTCATCAAGAATTTTACAAACTTCTTGCCCCAGCTGGGAAAAGAATGTGAGGGGTCTTTTATCTCCCGAGTTGATACCGGCGAGAAGATTCGGAAGAGAAGTATGAGGGATGCAAGTAACGCGGCAGAGAGGAACGGAGTTGAAAAGGAGAACCTGTGCTTCCTCATTGTCCGAGAAGCGAGCGACAAGATAGCTCCTTCCCGTCTATCGGGGGCGTCCGAAGACGCGGTTCTCGCCTCCGTTTACGGGACGGTGAACCCGGAGATAACCGGGAATGGCGCCCAAGCAATGGACATTAACACGTGAACCTGTTCGCACATCGAGAAGATCCAGAGGTTTCACACCTCGCAATGGCGAACGATAAGTGAAAAAAAAAGGAAAACAAACACCCAGAGATTGCGCCCTATCGAAACGGTGGCGTCTTTGTTCGCACCATATTTTGCCCATTGCTCCAACGTCTTGATCTCCAACAATCTCTTTGTGTCGCTCTTTCGATGACTTCTTCAACTTTCTCATTCTTTTCTTTTATTCTGTACTCTTGCATTCAAATGAGGGGAATTTTCGTCGGATATGCATTCGTGCAACGGTATCTCTCAGTTGCAGCATCTTCGCGTCTGTCTATCCGAACCCCGATGCGCATCCGTACCCCAAGCCCGTTCTCATTCACTTTATTTTTCGTTTCTTGTGCTCATCCAACTTTGCACGACAAGCCGGTGAGGAAGGTTGATTTTTCCATGCCGCGGCTAACTCCTCTCTGTCGCTGTGTGTGTGAGAGACTATCCGCGAGGAACCCGCGGGCGACAACGGAGTATTAAACAAAAGGCAAAAGCTGCACCGCGCGGAAAAAGAGCTCGCTATGGAGAATTCCACGCAGCGGTTCGGTACGGGCATGGATATAGGTGCAGTGTCTCGCGAGTCTGTTACCTCAACCGGTCAGACGAGAGAACGAACAAAGTGGATACAAAAAAAAAAACACACACACAAAATATACATTTTCATCGACTCCGACGTGCACGAGGGGGCGCGTACGCGTTTGTCAAAAATCCGCGAGGACTTTAGGGGGGAAAATTGAATTTATAGTATGCGAGACCGACAGAGGCCTCTCGCGGAAGCCCGTCGATCTCGCAAACGCTTCCGTGTACTGTCCACGGCTCGGGAAAATGACAGTAAAGAAATAGGAAACTCGAAACTCGACGAATACGCGCGACGCATCCCTCCAACCCCCCCGACCCCTCCTCTTCCCGTTAATCCGTTAGTAAAATAATAATTCTTCCTTTCCCAGTGGCGCTTTCCACTCGGCTGATGGATGGGGCTCGCCTTTGAGTTTTTGTCACGGGGGTTCTCTCCGTTGCATTTCATCTCTTTCTCTGCCTCCAGCGCGCCCGCTTGCTTCCTCCCTGGATCTCTCCAACCCCGCCGCCATCCGTGCGCTCGCTGACAAATCTCGTTTTACGACACGTCCACCCCCCTCCTCCCCGTTCCGTTATTATTATTCACCGGGAGAACGCGAAATGGAGAGAAGCAACGCTCCTCGTTCGCGCGCCGTTTTCGCCTATGGAGCTCCGGCCATCGTCGAACATCTCTCGGGATGATATAGCGCCGTGGATCTACCAGCTAATATACAATCAACGGATCAACCTGGGGAACTATCTCACGGAAGAACATCACCGGTCGGCAATTACTACTAGTTCGCGGCGACAATGTTTATGCTCGTGAAGGCACGATGTTGCCTTTTCTGTGGCCTCACTTTCCCAGCTCGCCTTTCTTATCGCGTCCGGTTCATGGCCGCGTGACGACCGGCTTTGGCGGAAGGCATCACCGAAGTCGAGCCACGGAAGAATGCTGAGAGGAGCACGGAAATAAATTTCCCATAGAAAATTTCGCAGCCGAGATAGACCGTAAAAATCGGTGTCCCGAAATGTCGCGGACACAGCCGTAACGGTAGCTGGCTCGATACCCGCGACTTTACGGTCTTGCTTTTCGTCACCGTCCGGGGAAAAACACGGTAACACGGTTGCAGTTACGAGAGACACACACGCGGAATGACGGTGGGCTAAAAGTACCGAAGGTGAAGCACACAACGGCGATATCCCGTCGGCCCTTTCCTTCCAACCAACTCCGCTTCGCGAGTTCTCCGTCCAGTACCTCGCTGAATCCCTCAATGCTCTCACGTACCGCGTAACCCTCGGTGCAACGCTGGACCAATCCTCACACCGATACGTTGCGAAACTCATTTTCGCGGAACACCGCTCGATATCATTTTACAAGCGAGAGTCTGATTACACCCGTGCTCGTGAGGCGAGAGGCGCACGTGGCTACCTCGATGGACGCAGATGCGACCCTTAACGTCCCGTCCGAGACGGGAGCTCGCTCGTAAAAGAACTTGCCCGCGCGATAAATAACGGAAAAGGGTGGACAGACGAGCGGAAATAAAATCCCCGGTTTCGCGAGGAGCGGAGGGAGGAATCGGGAGGAGCTGAACAGAGAAAAAAATATGGGTTGTTTGTGCGACGAACGAATGGGGGTCAAGGCACAGTGGACGCACACGAAATATCCGTTGTCGAGATGGTATTTCCTCGAACGTTTATATTCCTGTGAATTTTATTATCGTGATAAAAAAAAAGGTCTCGGGGTACCACGAAAAAGAGCCTTAATTGCTCATTTCCCCTTGCATCGCGGAAATAGGGAAGAAACGAGGGAATCCGGCTCACCGAGTGGAATTTCGACGTGGGGTACAAAAAAGATGGTGAATGTGGAGCATCACTTTTGCACGGTTTCCGCTACGAAACAATACACAAATATTTTCACACCGGTGAAACATGTCACGCTCAGGGAATGGCCGGGTAAAACGGACTATTTATGCCAATTTTTTGCGAGACCTAAAAAAATGTCCGGACCGCTGTTCCATTTTGACCCGCCCTCCGCTAAATCGCTTGCAAATCATCCTTAATGACAACGGGCAATGTTGCCCGCTGACAGGTATATGTCCATCATTCGTTCGAGATCCGGTGCTTCGTTTTCCCATGTCCGCTCGTAACTTTGTGTAATCTCGTTCGACGGTGCGCGTGTCATGAATCGACGATAACAGACGAAGATCGAGGGAACGAAAAAAAAACAAAAAATATCGTGAGTGACGGGTTTTTTTTTCAGGATTCGTATACGCTCCGATGTCTCGGTTTAAACGCGCATGCCGCACAGCGCAGCCGTTGTACCAAAATCGCTTCGCGCAAGTGAACGCGCCTATATTCTCGATAATTTTATGCTACTTTATGGGAGATTCTAGGGGGTATAAATTTCGCACACTCGACCGGCAGTGACTCGCGGGCGAACAGGCGAGCCCGCAAGCTCGCGAGATTCACGGAGGAACGGTGTGTGTGTGTGGGCCCGCATGCTTTACGCGAGGTGTACGGAGGAACGCGAGGGGACAGAATTATGAGCTTGGCATGCATTATTACCCAACGACGACCAAGCTTCGGTGGGTGTATCTGGCTACGTGAGAGTTTTACGGGAAATATTTTTACGTGGGGGTTCACGCCGCGAGTGAGGATGCATGTATCTCACATCCGTGAGCAATGGTGCACTCCCGATCGCTAGAAAAATCATTCCGTAAGGATGGTCAAAGGCTGTTGCGAACAGTGAGAGCTCCTGGAGCCCCGCTCCCTCGCTCTTCAGGGAAATCAGAGATACCCCGGTAGGTTTACTCCGTCGGCAGATCCACGGCATATCCGGTATCGACAGCTTCCAGTGAAAGCATCTCCTCTTTCGGCCGATCCCGCAGCCGGATCCCCGAGTCAAAAAGCTCCCGCACGAGGATGCGCGGACGGTTTCTCGGAAGCCGTGTGCATCGGTCCAGTCGCTCGCGATTTTCTTTGAGCACCAGTGACATGAAAACGGAGGAAAATCACGCGAGGAGTTCAGCGAATCGGATCCGTGAGCTTTTCACCGCGGGCCGTGCATCCGGTTGCGTTAATCGCTGCAAGACATGACGCATGGCAATTTTTTCGCGATCTCCACGAGCGACTTCCCTGCCGGTGCTGCGGTGGAAACCGTCGAGCTTTCGCAGTCCGACGATGGGAAGCCGAATGGAGAGTCAGGGTTGCATATCCGCGAGCGAACCGGCAATGATTCGCGATGTACATTGTCCCGGGGTACCATGAGATATTTAGTTTTGTCACATATAAATGTGTATAACCGACGGAGAGTCGCGTTGGTATATTTTTCCGGGGTATCACGATTGGTCCAGCTTGGAGGCTGCGCGACTAGGCAGCGTTTGATATTGGCCAGCTGGCGAGAACACAGCCGAAGCCCGGTGCTCTGCCATTGGCGGGAGGCGGAGCTAGTCAAAGCTCCCGCGAAAGCTCTCGCACTCTCGCGCTATACACATCTCCCTCTGTCTATATCTCGTTCGGCCTCCGTTTTCACTAGCTCTCCGCTTTCGGCTCTCCATATCTCTTACTCTCTCTCTCACAATTTCCCGCTTTCTCCCTTTACCTCTGTCGTCGCTGGAACGGCTCACCCCCTCGTCGTACTCTCCCGACACTCGCTCTTTCGCCCTCGTCCGCGGAATCCCTGCGTGGTGCGCTTCGCGGTACATCGCGCGAGGGAAACGCGGATACTCCCGGGCGCTCTCCCGTACGCTCCGCACCCGCACCCGTGGCTTCGTTCACCCGAAGCAAAAGAGTATCCCGAGGCGTATTGTACGATAACCGGAGGTAAAGGCCGACCAGACGTGCGCCCCTCAGTGGACCGCTATTTGGGTCATGATCTCGTTATCGTAATTTTTTTTATTATTTTTATTTTTTCTGAATAGATTCCGATTCTACCGGAGAACGAGCCGAGCCATCTCTCTTTGTCGGCTCCTTCTCGTTAAGCATGACGTGCCCGCCGGCTCGCCGTGACATTCGTTCGAACCCCGGGTTCGATTTCTCCTCATTCACTGCCGTTCTTGAAAATAACTAACTACATGTAATTCTAACATAAAATTATTTTTAAAAATGAAACAATATATAACATCGTTCGATGCTTTTTTTTTTGTTTAATTGCTACATGTAATGCTAACATAAAATTATTTTAATAAATGAAACAATAAATAACATCGTTCGATGCATTTTTTTGTTTAATTTTTTTACGGTTTCATGTTCTTATCAGAGAATAAAAAAACTTGTGCGAAGAGCACATACGCCTCGAGGGTCAGAGCATGTTGTTTTCCCATTTGCGAGATGATGCTTTTATTTTCATGCTGAAACGCGTAGGATGTCACGAGAGAGCTTTCGGAGCTTTGTATAACAAGCCCTATCCACGGGATACATTCCCCTCTCCCCGCCCTCAGGCGCGCGTGTGAGCACCGCGCTGAGAGTCGGCAAGGCAAAGGAGATTTTAATAAATGTATCAGCAGCCGGGGTTTCGCACGAGGTTCCTTCTCCCGTGGGTAAGATTTCGAGCCACGTTGCACGACCCCGCAAAGCAGCGCACCAAACCATCCTCCTCCCCCGCCCCACCGTCATGTAGCATGCTTAAGATAATGAAGCGCTTCAATAATTTATCGTGAGCCGGAGACTGCCAGTAGATATACACGACCGTACACCGAGATCCGCGCCTACCCACCCTACCGTATCTGCTCCCCGTCGTCTCTGGGGCGGTCACGAAAAAACGGGAGCACGTCTTCGCGACTCCGAAGCTATGCATGCTTCAGCAATTGCAAAGCCCCGCGAGAATCGGGAGAGAGGGTCGGATTTTTTTTTTTTTTTTTTTTCCGCGCCTTCTCGGAGCCTTCACTGGCTCAGGAGTTTGACCACGTCGGAGGGGGTCACGGTGGTCCTTGCATCAGTAATGTCGTGCTTAAATATTTTTATTTATATTTTTTCGCGGTAAATTTAAATCCTTCGCCGGCGGGAGACTTTTGAACCGATTTGTTCAATTTCTTGTCTTATTCATCGAAGAAAATGTAGGAATAGCGAAGAAGCTTTTGAAACTGTTAGACTTAATTTCTGTTTACCAAATCGATGCATTGAAATTTCTGTCGTAAAAGTTTTTATTTTTGTTGTACGCTAACCTCTAGCAATACAGCCCGCCATTGTTTACAGTTATTATAAAAGTTGTTTCATCGGATGGCCGTTAACTGCGTGCAGCTGGGCCTTTCGGTGCCAATACGCCACGGTCGCTGCTGCTGCTGCTGCACCCTCGTCCGTCGACGTCAACCACGCGTCGACACTCGTAACGAGAGGTGACGACCGAACTCGTCGTAAAGTATCCACCCGCCGGAAAACAATTTCGAAAAATTCGTAATTAGAGGACTTTTACGATCGGCAACTGTGGACAAGAGAAAAGGCAATAAAACGGTATTTTACGAATTCCATTCGTAAACGTCGCCCGGGATGTTCTGTTACTATAAATCATTCAGAGAGAGTGCTGCGGTATTAACCGATTTAGTGGGCGATTTGCAAATTTCGATTTGCGGAGACATATCGAAAATACGTCACTGCTGGTTAGAAGATTTTTTTTAACTGGAAGTGACGTATTTTCGCAGTGACGGAGATTTCCGCCGACAAATGAGTAATATTGTAATGACCGGGCGAATGAATGACGCGCGTATTTAGTTTGGGGTCGGATATTGTTAGTACAATGGCATCTAAATATCCCGAGCATGAACTGTCACACGTCTGTTCGGTCAGACGTCTCAGTCCAGACTGTCTAACATGACGATCGATCTCATATCGTTCGTTCGTCTACTGTCAATCCTAACTAATACCGTGTGTCTTAACGAATAATCAGGTATGATATTCGTTACAATATATATTTTGGAAAGTTGTTGGTTTATTTGTTCGTTCGGCGCTAAAAATGTTCAAAACAAATAGCAAACTAAATGGAAAATGATCTGAAACAAAAAGAAATTGAAAAAAAGGCCACGAATCCTACTCAGCACGGCCGCGATGATCCGGGTCGCGAGCTGTGAGAAAACCTTGCCGTCAATTCGTCGCCGGGGCGTCCCTCAGCCGCTGACAAAGGAATATCAAAGCGAGTCTGATATCCGAGTTGATCCGCAGGGACGTCGGGAGTCGGACGGCAGAGCCGCGTCCCGCTCGGCGTGTCAGGGTGGGCACCGGTGCCGCTATCACTTCGCCGTGGATCCACCCACGAACGGAATATTATAACAACGCGTCCGATCGGATATCCAGCCATCTCCGCGACCGCTGCGGCCCGACACGTGGATGATGCGAGCGAGTGGAGCGAGAGCGAAGGATCGGTAATCCGTTTCAAGGCTGACAAGGCTTCGAGCTTTGCTTCGGCAAAGGCTGAGCTGACAGAGCTTTCATCCCCCGAGCTTGCTTCGCGTTCGTTTCACCACCACTACTGTGCCGGCACCTATGTAGTTACTCTCCCACAGTTGTTCACATACGATATGACTCTGGCGATAGTTGCGGGGATACGCTCGGCTGGCTCGTTTAGCCGAGACTCTCCCGGGTGCTGAGTAATAACGTGCACGCACGCGGTTCGCCTCCTCACTTCTGTCCCTCGCGCTTTGCGGTGTTCGTTTTTTTTTTCTTTTTCTTCTTCCTTCAACATTCTTTTATGTATACAGCCGACGTAACTTCCATGTATGAGGCGCGGGCGCGGAGGAGTGGGTAAATGACGCGGCGGTAAAAAAGCTCCACTTTCGCCTCCCGAGGACTATCGCGAGTAAGAAGTTAGCCGAGTTACCGTGACTACTTTGAATATCAACGTCGTCGTCGTCCTCGTCGTCTCGTGTATTATAATACAATAACATAGCCTACGTGTATCAGATGTGCATGAGGTACGACGGGGCTCGGTTGTACCTATTATAATGTCCCCCTCACCCGTGTACATGTCGCAAGCTCGAGCGTATGGGGTATTATGAGTACAGTATAACCGATGATAAGTATATACCCCGAGCGTTGTTACCGCGGCACGGGTACCTCCCGAGCGCGGGGCGAAGCGGAGCATAAACAGGCTTGAGAACACACCCTGGGCCCCTCCCTCGAGCAGCGGGAATTTTATTTTCCCTCGTTTAAAGGCCGCTTTATCGGTAATGTTTTAATCGAAGTCGTATTACACTCGCCTAGCGTCGCGCTGACGTGTGCGCCAGGCGTTAACGGGAGGAAAATCTTTATTCCACACGTCCCAGCTGGCCCGGTGAGGTGAGCCAGAAGAAAATCGTGGCGACGAAATGCAAACGTGCGAGAAAAATTTAAAAAAATCGACGAACCTACGACTTCGTTTTAATCCAGAGTGCCAAGAACGCTAATAAGGTAAACGGCCCAGTTTGCGCCGCTGTCCCAGTTACCGCCATTAATCGCAATTTATACTAATAATAAATACAGTATACCTTAAATACAAACGAAATTTACGGTATGTGGAAGAGCCGTTTACTCTTGATTAATGCCTCGATACGTATATTTTTTTTAGAAAATGTTCCGTTTAACAATTGAAGACGGCGGAAACTGGGAGTCGTACGCTTCGAAAAGCGTATACGTTCTGTCAATGCAAAATATACGCAAAACGTATACGCTTTTCGAGACGAATGATTCGAGAATAGCCCCCCAGAATGTCGTGCGGTGTAACGGAGTCAGTAAGTGGAAGAGGTTGAGAGAGAGAGAGAGAGGTACGACAAAACCGCTAGGTGTAAGGGACCTGCTTCGAGAAATGTCATTCCCGTAAAGTCTCAATCAGTCGTGGAAAATCGTGGCGACGAAATGTAAACGTGCGAGAAAAATTGCAAAAATCGACGAACCTACGACTGCGTTTTAATCCAGAGCGCCAAGAACGCTAATAAGGTAAACGGTCCAGTTTCCGCCGCTGTCCCAGTTACCGCCTTTAATCGCAATTTATACTAATAATAAATACAGTAAACCTTAAATCCAAACGAAATTTACGGCATGTGGAAGAGCCGTTTACTCTTGATTAATGCCTCGATACGTATATTTTTTAGAAAATGTTACGCTTAACAATTGAAGACGGCGGAAACTGGGCCGCTTACCTTAGTGAAAAGCCGATAACGAAGCCCAGAATGTCGTGCGGTTTAACCGAGCCAGTAAGTGGAAGAGGTTGAGAGAGAGAGAGGCACGACAAAACCGCTAGGTGTAAGGGACCTGTTTCTAGAAATGCCATTCCCGTAAAGTCTCAATCAGTCGTGGTACATCTGTACGTCTGTTATTTTTAGTCTAGAACGATGGAGAGAATGTGACGTAGACGAAAGGGGGTGCAGCTCCGGTGGTAAGGAGAGCGAGGGCGGAGGTGGAGAACTCGACTTTTGCATAAGTGGCTCACGTACAGTTTAATTGAGTTGATGGAACTTTGACGTTGCCGTTGTACAGGTGATCCGCCGGCACCTTCGTGTGCGCGTCAACGGAGAGGGGGCCTCGTAAAGAGAGGGATGAATACGAGGGCGGGTTCCCAGAAGCCCGGGGCGCAATGTTCCCGGAGCGAACTCTTCGACTATGTTATAATGTAACGTGACGAATATTCCGCTGCGTACCTGCGACATGATTGAAGTGGTTTTGAGCGTGCGAAACACCTCGGCACGGAAGGACGGGAAATCATTTTGGACTACGAAGCTGCAACCCATGAGTCTACTATGTGAACCTGGGACTTTTCCCCAAAATTTGCACCATTCCTCGACTGCAGACCCGGTGGCTCCAGCGAAATATTTTTCTGGGTTTGCACGTTAAAATCTGCGAACGTTGATCCGCCTAGAATCGCGAGCGCTAGCTGCTCCGCTGCCCGGTTTTGCCAATGCTCTTGTATCCTTTCGTTGTTTGTTGTTCGCTTCGTCGTGAGGCACTTAACCCAATTAGCAAAAGTCGGTTGATTATAGCCGGCTCCGATGTAGCGAGTCCTGCAGTGCTCCACCGAACGGCGGATGCCGTGTACCTTATCCTCCACGGTAAACACGGGGAGGCTCTTACGTGGACTTTATACAGGAGGGCATCCGCCGGCCTACAGCCGGAGAGTACGTTGGCTGAGGCTTTTCCACTCGCCTCCGCGCAGATGCACCACCGAGAGGGCGCGTATAGGCAAAACCCTCCCGGTATAAAAGTAACGACCAAGACCACGATGCCAGGGGAACCACGACCTGTAAGCTCTCCTCCCGCATCACCCTCCCGACGAATATTCCCGGAGCACAACTTCCCATCCTCGTCCCCGCGTGTACATTCACAGGCATTAATTTAATTAATTTCAAAAGGCACACACGCGTCGCTACAATTACCGGAATTAAATTATAATAAGCGAGAACGGGGCCTGGGGTCTCTCGTGCTCGGGAGCGCGACGGCCGAGCCCGTATCCAACCGTGGCCCCCGCGGCGCACGGCAACCGTACGAATGCGGTGAACGCCAGGGTTGAGTGAATTTTTTTTTCTTCCTCTCTATTTCTTTACCCAACCCCACCCCGGATGATCCTCTTTAGCGAAATCGCCGCGGGAAATGCACTTCCGGAAATAAATATGTTCTCGCGGAAAAAAAATGCTTACGGCTCGCCTGTGTGTGCGGGACCAGCAACACGCGGAAGTACCGACCCTCGAAGAGAAACGAGAAGGGTGATGCGAGGGAGGAAGCGGAGAAACCTTCGTCGTGCGATACCCATTATGCTACAGTGAATGCCATTTGCAATCGTGGATCCGTGCCAGACATTAACGCCCCCTCGCAGTTTCCCGCGACACGTAAACGTGTATCATCGCGAGGAAGTGACTTCGCGCACCCCGCCGTCGTGGGGCTCGCGGATGTCGCGGCACCCTCGACCTCTCTCCCTTTCACAGAGCAGCTCGCGGGCGCTTCCCCTCCTCACATTTCTTTCGCCAAAGCTGAATCCATTTGAACGAGCGCCCGGGGTGCCACCGCGTTAATTGGGCATTTGCCTCACATGCTTAACCCACTGGACTCTTCTTCTGTAATCGCTCTTCCCACCACCATTCATCAGGAGTGAGGACCGTTTGAGACTTACTCACTTTACCTTACCGAGATAACACAACAGGATTAACAATAATGTCGTGTAACTTAAAAAGAAATGCTCTGTCCATTCTTTTTGTGTATGAATATAATTTGCTTGTTACCAGAGGGCTAATTGCGCCAGTCCATAGGGGGGTGTGTACATACGCGTATTAACTCGGTAGACATGGCCAGCCCGCAGGACTACTTTCAAAGATTTGCATTCCGCTGCTGCCCCATTCTGTATTACGAACGTCCGCAGGGAACGCGAGAGGACTATGATGGTCGAAAGGATGGGGGCGAAAAGGGCAGGGGTCCGAAGGGGAGGGGGGTGGGCTGGAAAAGAAAGACGAGCGAGGAAGTGAGGAAGGAGGAAGAGAGAGGGAAATCGAGAAACGCAAAAAGAGCGAGATGGTGATGAAGAGTGAGACCGAGTGAGTTTTATGTTTTATGCGCGGCATAACGTACCGGGATTAGCATAGTACACGACTGCAAAGCCCCCACCTCCCACGCCCCCCCCCTTCCCCCTGGTGAGAGCCGACTCGTTGCTCGAGCTACTGACACTCTCTTCCTACCCTCTTCTCGGTAACCTCATACTCCTCTGTGTATGCTGCCACCCGACCTTATTTTCTTCCGCTTTTCTGATTTTTTTCCACTGCCGTTTGCGGCACCCCTTTCCCTTTCTGCGGCGAGTCACCGATTCATTTTTTCTCGTGTCTGACAAAAAAAAAAAAATCGAAGAACCGCCATCTTCGGGTAAGTATGAAGTTTTCAGCTGTTCGCGTAGAAGTTTGGTTGTGACGAAAACGCTATTCCGGCAAAGAGCAAAAATATGGCTGTTTGAACAATTACCAAATATAATAATAAAGTGATAATTATCGAACAACTATCACTTTACCCAAAATGAGGCTCCGAAAAAACTTATTTTTTCTTTGGCTGCATTAAGGAGGGAGTCTCGCTGCGCGCTGACTTCGCATAAGTTCGACAACAACAAGAGAAAATTGCAAGTACTTCTTGATCGTGTAAAAATCTGAAAAAAATCATGTATACTAAAGGTACTGAGGAGATTCATTTTGCATAATAATAATTGCAAAATGTTATTAACAAATTCATAAAAAAATTAATTGGTTAACAACTTACCCGGCAACTAAACTTTTTTTTAATGAAAATGATTCGTTAATTTTTCTGAATAATATGTTTTTTTCAGGTTTTTAAGTAATAATTTATTTTTTTATACAACAAAATTAAAAAAAAAGTTTTGTTGCCGGGTAATTTGTTAACCAATTAATTTTTTGATGAATTTGTTAATAACATTTTGCAATTATTATTATGTAAAATTAATCATCTCAGTACCTTTAGCATACGTGATTTTTTTCAGATTTTTACACCATCAAGAAGTACTTACAATTTTCTCTTTTTGTTGTCGAACTTACGCGAAGTCAGCGCGTAGCGAGACTCCCTTCTTAAGGACGTAGAGGTATGTTTATCGGAGCGTACAATTTCATTCGAGGCAGTGACGAGGGCGCAATAGTCGAAAGTCTCGCGTAGATCGATCCCAGAAGCAAGACCGGATGGAAAATTGTGTGGCGGTTGCTCGTGCAAGAGTCATCGCGAGTCCGTTCACTCGCTGCCTCATCTACTGCTTTGCCCCTGGGCTAGATGTGGCGTTTCGTCGAGACCCTCGCGTGGGCCGAGGCTCGCCCCGGCGTTATTGTTCCCCGGCAGGTGGAGGAAGCAGAAGAAGGTAAAACGCAAAAAAAAATAAATAAGGGAACTACAAGGACGACGGAGACGGCGTACAGGGGTTGGCGGTTGCGAGGGGGGGGGGGAAGGTGCAGAACGCGCGAGCGAAAAGACGAAGGCAATCCGCGACCGGAAATTTAAAAAGTTGCGCAAATACTAGTCCGCGAGGAGAACACGAGGAGGTGGGGGGAATGAGTGTTGGGGAAGAAGAGGAAAGCGAAGAGTTTGTGCTCCGCTTTCAAGCGTACCGAGAGAAGTGTATAGGCCGTGTGGAAATGCGAGCGTAGAAACCCGTGAGTGTCGTGTTACGCGAGAGAAATAAAGAAAATGAAAAAGAAAAAAATGACGGAGTCGGCAGTGTGTTTCGCGTTAGAACCGGTGGGGTACGATTGAAATTTGAGTCAGGCCATTACTCCACTTCGTACACTTGCGAACCGTCGAAGTCAGAACCAACATCAGCATATGCTCGTAAGTCCAATCGGCTAAAAAAAAAATAACCTGGATTATAATCAACGGTGGTTCGATGAACCTGGCAGGCTGGCAAATCGTTAAATGAGATCTATAATTCTCGAAACTGCGGTTACGTGATAGTTTATAGAAGCAGATGTTACCCCTAATCCGCTTTAGGAGCCTTTTCCTCACACTCGACGTTCCATGTACGAGCTTTAGATTTGTTGTTAATTCCCGTTACACTGCTCGACCTCGGGGATGGAATTAATTAGGGAGCTGCGTTACAAAGCTGCACTTCTGTTCTAACCCCCGCTTATCGAAACGAGCGGGTTAGTATGGAAGTTTAATTTGCCACGGAGCGCCGAACAGCGCACGGAGATTACATGCTGCGTTTACGATCCGAATGTGAGGCCTCATGGGCCTTGAATACGGCAATCCACCCGGGTGTATGCAAGCCGTATAGTACCGGAGAGTGAGTCAATCCATTGGAAGAATCACCTACTTTATTTTTTAACCCCCGTAATAAAAATTGGTTAAAAAATTTCTGGTGATATATCGCACCAAAAAATGTCCTGTAATGAGGTGAGTCCAATTGTCGGCGTATAAAAAATCATGACAACGGCTCGTCGATCGAGCGAACCGATCCGCTCACCGTTTCTTTGCAATGCCGTTCCGCAATTTGATATTACGCCATTACCCATGAATCGGAGTGCCGTCTGTACCGCGGTGCATAATTCAACTTTTTTTTAACCTGCTCGATCTCCGATTCCCCCCGGAGCAACGCAACTCGCGATTAATGAGAGCGACAGGCGCTCGAACGGCAGTAAAAAGTGTAATAAACGAAGCGAGGTAGATATGCCTCGAGAATCTCGCGATGCTTCCGGGATTGCGGGGGTTGAAACGAAACGGAGAGACGCGCGGGCGATTCGAAGCGTACAGCAAACGCCAGAAGCCAGGGCGAGGGAGTAAACATCAAACGAATCCACCGCCAAATGCCGAGAGCGTCAGTCGGACGTCAGGAATCCGATGTTTTATTTCATTTCGCGTTGCTTCGCAACTGGCAACGTTTCTCGTTTCCGTTGGGCCGCGTCCTCCTCCGTCGTCCCACCTCCCCCCCCCCCCCCCCCCCCGAGCGGGTCGATGATGGGCAAGACCGAGTCTGTTCCATCTCTTTCTCGTTCCTCGAATAAATAATTCTATTTAAAAAAAACCTTTGCCCGAACAGCTTTAGCTGCGTCGATTCGTAGCTCGATCACTTTTACACGTAGGGTAGAGCGGGGCAAAATGGGGCAACGGGGCAAAACGGGGTTTTTGGGCAAAACGTCATTTTCCAATAATTTTTGGATGACCGAATTCGCCCTATCGAATACATCAGGCTTTTCTGCCCAGTTTTGCCACCTGCTCCGATCCAAAAATGATAGAAAAATTTAGTTTTGCCCAAAAACCCCGTTTTGCCCCGTTGCCCCATTTTGCCCCGCTCTCCCCTGTATCTGTCGTGTATGCATAACTTTTTTTAATTTGCATACAAATCGTGAAGATTTCTTGCAATGGATTCGATCGCTGATTCATTGTAATATGCAACCTCCATGAAGCATGAAAAAAAAAGCCACAACAAAAATTTCAAAAAAAGGTAAAAAGAATAGTACACTTTCGGGGGTACAGCGCGCATAACGCCCTGGTATGGTAAAAAGTCTCTGGTACCCTGCAGAATGAAACACCAGCGCGAGCATCCTCCGCTTTCTTCCGCAAATTGGTAGCTACCCCGGATTCTTTATGCTCGACCTCGTTAATTTGGCTTTGACTCACCGCGTCGTTGGTGTACACACTCATGCTCGAATACTCGCGGTGTTTCGACGAGTGCAATTTTTTTCTTTCTTTATAAAACTCAACGGGCGTCCAATTGTCGTAGTCGTCGAGGGTGTGACTCTCCGTCTCCCTCGCGACAGTAAAAACTCTCATAAATTTATTTATATATTCCGTATCGGGGATCATCACGTTTGGCGGGTAATTACCGAGGGGGCGAGTACGAAGTTCAAAGTTGATCTCGCGTTTGCGGATCAACTGTCATCCCCTGTCAGCCCACTGTTAACGTATTCCACGCGCATTTCTCATTCGTTACTTGATTACGCGAAATGCATCTTCCGGATGTTGTTGTTTATTATCAAGACATTGTCGCGCTAACGTGCAGGACTCAACGATAACAAGGTAGTTTAATTAACACAATCTATTATTTCCTTTTACTTCAATGAATGCGTAGGGAAAACATCGAGAACATCTCGCACCCGGGGGAGCCCGCAAATACACGAGGAGAAATGGGAAAGCGCCACGGTCGATGTTCCTCGGGACTGCTGTCGTGGGACGAAGAAATTGGTACCGCGATGAAGAAGAAGAAGAAGGAGAAGTGGAAGAAGATGACGAAGAAGAGGAAGAACACCAGCATGACTCCGAAGAGAATGCGAGGACGAAGAAGAAGAAGAAGAGGAGTAGCGCCATGGATAATAAGGTCGACGAATATAAATTGTCGGCTCTTGCCCTTCGGTACACGGTAAAAGTAGCACATCGTTGTCCCGCGCGCGCGGAATACAAAGACGAGCGGACGGCCCGTGGGTCGCGTACCGTTGTTCCCTCTTTCTCTCCTTCTCACCCCTCTCCGGTAAGGAAACCGTGGGAGAGTTACAGCCAATTTAGAAATGGTCCTCGTAATTAAAGGAAAACCCCGGATAGGGAGAACCAAGTGTGCCGGCGTTTCCCGTCGGTGTCCTCTCCTCGGCCCCGCGCCCCCCTGCGTCACCCCTTTTCGTCTACCGTTCCCGGATGACCGAGAACCAAATGGAAAAAAGGGAAAAAGAAAGAAATCGGACAGAGAAGCGCCGGGGCTCTTCGATAGCGAAGCAAATGTACAACGATACTGGAGAACTACAGAGGAAGCACTCCGGTCCTGGAAGCTGTGCTCTCCTTTCCTCCAGCTCGAACCTACCCTTGAGCCTTTTTCGCTCGCGTTTCCTCGTTCCTTCTCCTCTGTCGCGTCGACCTCCTTCGTTCCCTCCCTCTTTCTCTTCTTCGAGTTAGAGCGGAAACGATAAGAGATCCCCCGCCCCCGTAACCCTGCTTCAAAGCGATTGCAACCCGTTAAACGGACGACCGAGGGTGGCGGCAAGGCGGACAATGTATTGGGAGTGAAATAGGCAGCGTCCTTCGGACTTCCTGATATCTCTCTGTGCTATCCTATAATTGTTCGAATTGTTGGAACGCGGCGGGACACAACGAAATACGAGCTTGCAGAGTCATTCCTTCTTATTTGTGTTTCCCTGAGGGGTGGCACGGACTTTGCGGGGGTGCGTTTCGCCATCGCGTGTGCAGTCTGTTATGCGAAAGCTCGCTTAGACTGGGCGGAGGTTCATGTCGCATGGATTGTTTTTGTTATGTATATTGAATCGGACCCAACATATCGGCTCGACAAAAAAATGATATCGCTGCACCCAGAAAAAAAATTTATTTGACATCCACCGTTTATTTGGTTTGAGTACAATATTTATTTAAAGCAAATAAATATTTTACTTAAACAAAATAAATGGTGGCCATCAAATAATTTTTTTTTCTGGGTGTGCGCCTGCATCGGATACGGTATTACAGCCGGTGCTTCAATACTCCGATCACTTCCGGTTAAAAAATGAGATTTTGAAACCGGAAGTGACGTCACACATACATTTTTCTCGGCCAAGCAATGGCGTAGTAGCATTATCCAGTGCTTGTTAGTGCTTGAAAGACGGTCAGCTTCGCCCTGGCTAACTACGCCAGAAAAGGACCGATATGGCATTTTGGCAGCCAGTATGGAGCCAGTGGGGATTGTTATTTCCCAGTTTGCCGGAGATGCGTTGGCAAAATCTTTCGATACTTTTTTCACCCGGTTTGTACTACGGATGTAAAAGATGTCTGTAAGTGTATGGAAAGGACTCGAGACGTTTAACAAGTTACACTCGACAAAGGGCTAACGTCTTCGCCGCCGACGATGACAACGACAGGAAGACGTTGAGACAGAGAGGCCGACGGGAACCGGCGAGCGCCGCGAGTCTCAACAATTTTCTCGCAATGCATCAACGTCCGCGTACTTTATATTCTGCCCCTCTGCCACCAGTGTTCCCGTAAGGGGGAGGATGAGGAGGAGCAGGAGGTGGTCTCTGACGGCCGGCAAATTAAAAAACCGTCCAAGTTTCGCAACGCGTCTCCTAGAAAGCGGGACCCGAAGCGAACGAAATGTTGAACTGCGAGAAGGTGGCAGTGCCAGCCTGAGGAAATAAAGAGTGCGAGTTAACTCTTTAATAAAGCCGGATCACGCCAAGCGTTCGACCAGTCTACGAGAAGGAGAAAGGGGAACGAGGGCGAAACCGGCGAGAGGGCCATCGGCGTGTTCGCGAACGCCAATGGGCGACTTGGGCCAATTACACCTTCGTCTCGACGCTCGCATCATCAACACGAATAACGAGGATAATAGCGGGGGCCGGAAGAAAAAGTCGAGCGACGTGAACGAATGAATGAAGTTTTTTTTTAATAAAAAAAACATTACCCTAATGCTATTTATCATGATTAGACGTGACGTGCACTGTCTGCACAAAAAAACATTAAATTAGCGACTGTAACTAATTAGGAAAAATCATTCATCATTGACGATCTTTGGAACACGTCATCGTTGGGCGAAAGCTTGTCTGCGATAATCCGGTGCTCCTTTTTTCAGATCGGCTCCGGTGATAAAGGGAAATAATAAATTGAAAGTATCAGAAATACGTCTAAGGTGTCGAGAGGCGAGGGGGTTTTCGAATCGTCCACCGATCAGTCAAGCCCTTCGTCGCCAGTGCTTGCGAGACGCGGAATACCCGCGCGGGGCTCGCCGCGTCCAAAGACGGCCCATATTTCTTCGGTCGGCGAGTTTCCCGTCAGCCACTCATTGTTTATAATCAAGCGTATAATGAGTCAGAGACAGATTCGTTGGCTTTTAGGTCCCGCTCGATCATGGCCCTCGTAACGAGAGTCGCACGGAGCCCTCGGGTACCCTCGTCACTGCCGGAGGGTACCAACCCTTCGTTCTCGCGCTGTTTCCTACCTGGTAACTCGGTGCAGGGGAGGGCCGAGTACGCTTGGTATTTCTTTTTCTTTTTTTTCGTCATGAATATTCAGAGCCACTGGGCAAGGCGTCCGG
Organism: Ichneumoninae sp. A BG-2022a; assembly: GCA_030522665.1. Taxonomy (NCBI): domain Eukaryota; kingdom Metazoa; phylum Arthropoda; class Insecta; order Hymenoptera; family Ichneumonidae; species Ichneumoninae sp. A BG-2022a. The sequence continues at coordinate 462 of JAPYZC010001828.1, read as the reverse complement.
CAGCAGCAGCAGCGGCACTTCGTTAGTCTCTCGACTCGGGCGGAAAGTCCTTTGCTTCGAGCTCCTTCATATTCTTTGTCGTCGAGAGCGAAATATAGAATGAGATTAGCACCAAAAAGAAAAAAGTGAGACAGGGCGTACTATGGAAAATCAGAATGGAAAAAAAAATCCGAGTGTCCATCGTTATTCAACGCTTCCATTGACTTTGCGACTGCTCGCGATGCACTCTGTCTCCGCATCGTTTGTAAAAAAAAAATTCAAAAAGATCAACCGAATAATTCAACATTTTGTACTCTCCGCTCCCGTGGGATCTAGCATTGCGTCGCTTGTATTTACCAAGACGAGGCCGTCGAATGCATCTCTATCTGTTTCGTCGCAGCAGACAAATATTCTATTCTTTAAAATAAAAATTAAAATTAGTCAGGGTTTTTCGCGAGCAGTAGTAATAAAACATCTGCGAAG
>JAPYZC010001827.1:0-18440 GCA_030522665.1 Ichneumoninae sp. A BG-2022a | reverse complement strand
GCTACGAGGTGATTGCATGGCCATAAGGTGATGTCTATAATGTTGCTCACTTCATATCCGATGCGTCCGATCATGCGCAGCGTTGCGCGGCCGCTTGTTGCAATTGCCCCGTGTTACTTTTGTCCCCGGTCTCCCCATATTCATGGATAGCATCGGGCTCGAACGCAGTTTCCGCAAAGCGAAAGCGCACTCGCCACTTTTCGCCACGTCAACGACTACGACGATTCTGACGATTCCGGCGACGGTCACCGGGCCTTTCTCGCCGGGCTCGACTCCTCGAGCTCCGCAGTCATTACCGCCGAACGGATTCCCGTGAAACAGAGCCTCTGCACTGGGAGACCCGGTTCCGTTCCACATTCACAGTTGATGCCGAGCTTCCTGTCCGCATACTCACTGGGTTCACACCCGAGAAACCAATATACGTGCGGCGGTAGTTTCACGCCGGAGCCGTACAACATCAGCCCCGTCGCGCTGTCGCCTGTGTGAACCGGGTCCACCGAGATCGCTCGGAGATCGCACGTGTGGGAGCAATTTCGAAACTGCTCGATCTTGCTTTCGTGCTCGCTCGGTTGCCCGCTCGCTCGAGTGAGCCACCAATTTCTCCGAGGATTCGGTGGTAAGATCGTAGACCACGCTTTTCCACCGGCTGCGGATATATGGACGTACTTGAGCTGTATTGTGCACGACGTTGGGTGGTCTACTTGGCATACTGTGCGCCAAGAAAACCCAGGCAAATTTACTCGTGCCGCGGATGGAGGAGTCGTTCCGAAATACGACGGTCCCTGCAGAACACGGCAAAGAAAACAGGGTTACCGGTTATAACATTGCTTCTCCGATTTTTCGCTTTCCGTGGGACAAGGCGACCCAAGTATGACGCAGGAACATTTATTTATTCGGTCGTGCGCACTCTATTTTCGTTGGAGAACAAAAAAATTACAAGAAAACAAAAATACGAGAGTTTAATATTTTTTTTTTGCTTCCTCATAGAGGAAGCTTTTAGCTGTCGGGCTAAAATCACCCGAGGATCCCATTAAAATTTCAAGAAAATCGATCGAACCGTTTAAATTTTATGTCATTTTGAATTTTTTGAATTTCATGCAATTTTTTTTTTTAAGGCTCATTTTTTCAGATCAAATATTAATCTGCGAATAAAATAAGTGTCAGATTCGTGATCAGCGCGAAAAACATACATGGAATTTCAGTCCCGGAGCGACAACTAACCAAAAAGTTTACCAGGCATTTTTTTTTTAACCGACAGCGGTGGATGCGTTGTTGGCGCACGGCTCTGGTGATCTCCCAAGTCAAGCTCAATCGTTCGCGGTCAGTGCTTGGATGGGTGACCGCTTAGCCTTGCGCTAGCTGGCGCATCGACCGGTGAGCGGGAGGCGCTTTCTTCGACCGGTGAGCGGGAGGCGCTTTCTTCTGAAACTTAGGTGTTTCTGCACTTTACTCAAGTGCAGAAATACCGGAGGATCAGTAGAATATCGCCAGCTGCACCGACATGGGTTTCCGCAGTTTCCCTGTGTCCTCAGCGATTGCGTTACAGTTAGGGGGAAGTAAGTCGGCTGCGGACGCACGGAATTAGAGTAGGTCAGCGACGTGCGGGTAGGAAAGTGTTAGAATCAGTACACGGTTAGGCTAGGGGTGGTGGGGGGGGGGGAGCTAAGGTAAAAACCCCTAAGGGGTATAGGGGAGGCCGGGGACAAAAGTAACACGGGTCAATTGTAACAAGCGGCTGCGCAACGCTGCACAGGATCGGAGGCATCGGATATGAAGTTGCTCACATTATAGACATCACCTTATGGCCATGCAATCACCTCATAGCTGAATTTTCAAAAATACCAATTCGCCGAAACCAAATGTGATTCGCGAGTGCAGACGTGATTTTTCGGCTGTTCGGATCGCGTCAGCTAGGCAACACAATACTAAATATTAGTGGAAACAAGCACAAGGAACTGAAAGATACTTTTTTGCAGAACATTGTGATCCGTTGAGACGATTCGTTTCAGATTGTTATTAACCGATGCCACAATAACTTTGCTAATAATCATGTGTGGGGTCGATTGTAACAGTCGATCCGGGTCAGTTGCACCAGCAATAATTAACATCTACCAATGCCAATACCAATACCAATATATTTTATTTATTTTATTCTTACATTCTAAGCATTCAGCGATAATTTATACACTTATAATTTATAACCAACCAATTGCAGACTATAACATTTATAGTAGGGCTGTATAGTTAGGCCGGCTAAAATGACTTAACCGGGTAAAACAGCTTAGACGGCTAATACATTTTTTTATTTTATAAATTTAAATTTAAATTTTTCTGTGATAATGCACCGCGGTTCTATTTCTTAACAGCGGTCGGCGAAGGATTTCATTGGTACAGGAGGATGTTACAAAGGACTCCACTACCCGTTACAATTGACCCCACCGCGGCCCAAATTCTTACCGAATTTTGTTTGTGTTTAAAGGGGCGGTGTTCGCAATTCCGTGCTACCTTCTGCTTGAAATTTTTTAACTAAATACCTAAGACTAGGTTAATGGTACACCATTGGATGCCGAAGCGTTAGACTCTCGGGTTTGTTGGTAACAAAATAAACGATTTTTCTTACTTTTGTCCCCGGTCTCCCCTACCTGGAACGGAACATTGATAAAAAATAAAAATAAAATAATTTTTTTTGTTTTGATCGCAACGGATCGTTATTTCTGCTCGGCACGCCAGCGTTCTTACGGACTGCCCATAATTCTCCGCATGAAATACTATCGGACAGTCAATCGGTATTTATAACTGGAAGATCCCGATATAACGCGGAGCATAGTTCGACTCCGGTAACGCGGGTCGAGTGCTCCGCCTGCGCTGGCACTGTCACGGCCGGTGGGCGAGACCGCCGAGGGTCGGACCGAAAGAGAAATAGAGGAAACGAAGCTCACGCAGCATCAGCGATGCCGCAACAGCATGGCAGCTCTTGTTTCACGAATTAGTCCCGGTCCGTTAGAGTCCACCGTTGCCTCATCTCTCTGCCTGTGTCCCTCTACCCCGATGCCGCCGGCGTATGTAGCTCCGCACGTCCGCCAAAGTATGCACGAACGATTAGGATCAGCGATGCGAGATCCTCGTCGATTCTCCGGACAAGATTATGGTTTCGACGTGTACCCTCCGGAGCAGATCGGTTGCTCCCGTCCATGACCACACACACACATGCCCGTATATAGATATCTGCTATAGATATATCTTGTGTACACATATCTCCCTCTCTATATCTGTGTGTATGCAGAATAGATGAACGAGTGCACATATATACATACACATATTCATCTGTGCACGGTTATTTAGCTCGTATGCTTAAAAAGAAAAGCTATTTTCGCTTCTTCATAGAGGAATCTATATTTGCGTTAGAATAAAATCGAGATTAGTGTCAGAATACTTAAAATAGTCCAAAACGTCGAACAATGCGTTTTTACGAACGATTAGGATTAGCGATGCGAGATCCTCGTCGATTCTCCGGACAAGATGATGGTTTCGACGTGTAGGGTACACGGAGCAGATCGGTTGCTCCTCTCCATGTCCACACACACACACTCATGCCCGTATATAGATATCTGCTATAGATATATCTTGTGTACACATATCTCCCTCTCTATATCTGTGTGTATGCAGAATAGATGAACCAGTGCACATACATACATACACATATTCATCTGTGCACGGTTACTTGGCTCGTATGCTTAAAAAGAAATGCTATTTTCGCTTCTTCATAGACGAAGCTATATTTGCGTTAAAATAAAATAAAATAAAATTGGTTGTGTCAGAGTACTTAAAATAGACCAAACCGTCGTACAATGCGTTTTTTACCTGGTGTCCTGACGCTTTTGTGTATGTGTGTGTGTGTGTGTGTGTATGCGATATATTTGCATAGTTTAAAACGCCTATAGTTCGCAAACGCTTGAGATAGCGAGTTCAAATTTGGTACACTAGTAGAGTAGTCACGTCTCTGCCTCGGTGCATTTACATAAAGATTGAGGCCCAGTTCTTTGTCCGAATTCTAACTAAGCGATCAGAGTTTATGGAATTTTGATTTTTTTGAAAAATTACTACAAATGGTATAATTCTAGTAAACATGAAGGTATCGAGCTGAAATTTTATACGGGAATGGATTAACACTACAATTTTTGGTATTAAAGTCAGCGAAAATTGATCCCGCCGTTTAAATTTTATGGAAACGAAAATTTTTAATTTCTTGAAAAATATGTTCATTTTTGCGCCGGACACGATCTCTGAATCAAATATCACGCTAATAGTGAAATGAAGAATATATAAAATTGGCCTCAAAACAACAAAATCTCCGATTTTCAGTTAACGATTTTCTACAATAAATTTGACGTTAAATTTTGACAATTTCAATTTCATGAGATACAGACATTTCTTATGTTACAAAAAAGGTGCAAAGTAATTTGCACATGGTTTCCTCATTTATCACAAAGTTGCGCATAGCTTCCTCCATGAGGAAGTCAAAATTGATCAGCGCAAAATTGTGATAAATAACGAAAACATCTGCAAATTACCTTGCATCTTTTTTACGAAGCGTAACATGTTTTCTTTTTCGAGAAAGTATTTTTGTCAAATATATGACTACTGCCAAATACCAGAAGAGTGTAACACCGTAAGCCCCTTCGTTATTTAGCAGTCCTTGTGTGTATAAATCCATGTGCATGTATATGTGTATACACGTGTTTTCATACATGCAGGTAGCGTATAGTAGATGGTACAGCCCTCGTGCACGTATACCTGTCAGGAGCAGGCAGACAGTGCCTATATATCTTCCCTCGGCCGAAACGGGCATCCCCAGCGTCTATCTCCGCGGCGTTCGAGCGTGAAACACTCTGGTCTAGGTATACGAACAGCGACGCCGATTCCAGCGATGCAGACGCCCGGCGTCGGCGTACCTTCGCCTGCTCCACCTTCCAGAGACCCCCTTGGCCTTCTCGCCAGGTTTCTATCCACCCGCCGCACGAACGACGTTCCCGGCACGCAACGAGAGCACGAACGGAAACCCCTTACGCAACACGCACGCACGCACGCGCCCCAGGATCGCATAACGAGGCAACCTCTGTGCGGAACATAATCGCGAATCAGTCAAGCCTAAAATCGACTATTACCTGGGCTGCATACACACGCTCGTCAGCCCGAGCTCGAGACGTACGCCGGCATTCTGTTCGTGGCAGTTCTTCTGGCACGATCCTTCGAAACGTTTGCGCTGGGCAAGCACAGAAGGGCGCGCACTGTGACGTATGTGCGAAATCATGGACGAGCGTGGAAAAATATTCTAATAACATCTGTGAAAGTGGTTAATATTATTGCGACAAATATATTCAGCTATGTAGGATGAAAGTGGTAAATGTGGACCGGTATATTTACGTGGTGATCGGGGTGGTCCACACTGAGAAAAAATTACACAGTGAAATCAACGATATTGACTTTTTACTATAAAAATAGTTCCCGAGGGGAACTTCTACATTATATAGTTATGACTATGACAAACAATTATGGTTACGATCATAATTATAGTTTAACCCGTTAAATATGTATCATTAGAAACTATCTGTATAGACGTTTCTTCTGAGACCCATTCGATATAGTACGAAATATTATCTTTTTTTTCAGTGCACACTGAGAAAAATTACATAGTATAAAAGCAATAATACTGATTTTTTACCATAGCAAATAGTTCCCAAAGGGAATGTCTACATTTTATAGTTACGACAATGACAAACAATTATGCGACGATAATTATAGTTTAACCAATTGAATATATGTCATCAGGAACTATCTATATAAAGGTTCCCCTGGGACCCATTCGTTATAGTACGAAATATAATCTTTTTTCTCAGTGAGCACTGAGAAAAATTACATAGTAAAAGCAACAATACTGATTTTTTACCATAAAAAAGTGTTCCCAAAGGCAACGTCTACATTTTATAGTTACTACTATGACAAAAAAATCACGGTTGCAACTATAATTACAATTTAACCAATCGAATATATACGATGAGAAACTAACTATATAGACGTTCCCCTGGGAACTATTGGTATAGCAGGAAATTCGATCCTTTTTCTCAGCGCATATTCCCCACTTTTACCCTACATTTTTTATCATTTAGCAAAATTGTATGCTTTTTGAACATTAACATTTTATTCGTGAACTTTTTTTCCAATTTTCATTTTGCTTTAATCTGCCAGCTTCCCTATGCTTGGGCAGGACACAGCGACGAGTTGATCAAGCTTTTCCGCGAGTGACCGAAAGTCTGCAGACAAAAAGCTTCCTGCGAACTGTTACAGGGCCCGCGCCGCTGTCGCTACCAAGGGTGTATTAATTCCAGCATTATGTGGGGCCACCCCGGACGACCCCCCACCAGCGGTTAGGTATTACGAGATAAATCACCCTTCACCCTCTCTCTCCGTTGTTGTCGCTTCCCAAATGTTTCACTTTTGCGTCTGTGTGCAACCCTTCTTATCCACGACCACGCGAACCCCCGGCCTTGCCTCTCTCACTCCGCTGCACCCCCCCTAGTGTCCTTCAATTCAGTTGTGTTTTAGTTTAGATTGCGGATTTGCATGACCTTCTCTTCCTGTCTCTCCATTTATCTGTGCATCTACCGCCATCTCTGCCGCTTTCAACCCTCGCCGGGTTTAAACGCCAGTTAGCTGGGCGCAAACTTCGACAACTGTTACGTCCGAACTCGCGAGAAAGCCCGAGCGAAAGCGGAACACGGGGGGATGTACGAGAGGTGGACGAAGAGAATATCGCGCGCGGATTCGAGAATAGTACAGTTGGCCTCGAGCATGGGCGTAACGCGCGTTTCAATCGACCCGACGAGCGCACTAAATCAATGCGGAATTCGTATACGCAATCCAGCGGTTGGCGGCCTAGGCTGGCTCGCTTAACATGCATGCTGTGCGATTCGAAATTTGAACGGTTCTCGCGTATTTATCGTTACGAATATGAATCAAGTGCCAGCCCTTTTCTATGCTAATTCCCGGCGTTGCGATCTGAATTGTCCGATACCGATTGTTTGATATTTCAACGAACGACGATTTCCGTGAGCGGGACACGTTAAAATGCGGATGGGACGGGAATGGACCTATGGAGAGGACCATCGTACAAATTTTAGAGGGCTGTTTCAGGCCCGGCTACGGTCCAGAAAGGGCCTGGCGCGGCTTTGACCAGGCCGCGATTGAACGCGTGTAACGACCGGGCGTAGAGTTCGCTGGATCGATCGAGGCCGCTGATGATACGGCTGGTCCAAAGTTGAATCATAGCAAAATATGGTGATTCCCGAGATTCGAACCCGGGTTAGTCGGTTACTAAGCGAGAGCATTCGCATTGCATTTTGTTCATCTTTGTTATGTAACTCATGAATGAAAAGTGCTACTTTTTGTGCCTGTCGAGAGTGGCGTAAGCGGCGCTTTACCACCAAGTGTACTATAAATACCCGGCGCATGCGAACATTGCGCCGATTTTGCTTTACGCACGCTTATCGTACTTTATGCACGTGTTTCGTACTTTACGCATGCGTTTCGTACTTTACGCACGCTTCTCGTACTTTACACACGCGATTCGTACTTTAAGCACGCGTCTCGTACTTTACGCACGCGTCTCGTACGTTACGCATGCGGCTCGTACATTACGCATGCATCTCGTATTTTACGCACGCTTCTCGTACTTTACATACGGAAAGGCCTTTTCGCACTAGTGCGGAAAAAATACCACATTGCGTTTGTACGCATGCGCAGTATTTTTCCTGCACGCGATGCAAAAAAGTACCTTTCTGCACACGCTTCACAGGAGCGGAAAGCGTGATTTTACGTGCATGCTCTAGGAAAATTACTATTACTATCTGAAGACGTACATATGATACAAATCATAAGTGAAACGGTGATATAGAAGTCCGGGCCCTAAAAGCGATGCTTAACGTTGAGTTCGGTTTTGAATTCTAAGTAAGAGCGCTAACCACGGCGTTAACCCGAGTAGAAATTTTACTTATATGATACATATATGTTACACATATGTCTACATATATGTTATATATATGTCTACATATAGGTTTCGTATATGTCTACATATATGTAACATATATGGTACATATATGTTACACATATGGTACATATATGTAATGCTGAACCGTCATACGCTCCAAAATTTTCACCCGGGAAACAATGCGTTCCTACTGCGAGCGAAACGCCCATCGTCCCAACTACCCTTCCACATATCCCCAAATTACCCCAACATTTTTTGGTACGTCACCGCCCTCACTGTAGCTGGGTCATCGAAGTTGTATGCGTTGTATCCGCATCGTATGTGAAGTTGTTCATGATCGGCGAATACGTGTATATTCACTGGTTCGTCTATCATTCAAGATGATCATCGCATCAAAAAAGGGTGATCGAATCGAAACGCTGTTACTCGCGATTGTCCCTATATAGAACGAAAGCCTCGTCATCGGATTGCCCCGCAGGACACACGTGCAGCGCACTGCAACGGTGACAACTCCTGGATCTCCCAACTTCCTGATGTTTATTTTTGTTTAAAAATCGATAGTTTCTCTCTAACCGAATTCAATTAAGCTCGCTCAACGATTCCGACAGCATCGGTCGCGGTAAAGCGAAGCCCCACTCCGCCGCTAAAAGTCCCTCGTCAGACGAAGGAAAATATTGATATTCGAGAGCCCGACTGCAGCCAGGCAAACAAAATTTCCGTTGATATATTTTTTGTGTCCCCCTATCGACACCGATAATAATTATTCAATAACGAAAAAGGGTCAAAAAAACATTGATGGAAAGGGTGGAAAAAACGATTGGATGGGATCCGGCATTTTTGCGCTAATTAAGCGGAAACTCGCCCCGGCGGCTAAGTTGAATTTTTCAACCCAGCGGTCTCTCTCTCCCGTCATTAGTATCAGGGTCTCTCGGCAAATATTTGTCCCCGACGAGAGATGCAGGGGTGAACGGGGCGGGCTGAATCGGTAGTCAAAAAGCTCGTGGAAAGACAAAGAGAAAAAGTTACGAGTGCTCCCGTCGCACGGCGTCGCACGCTGGGGGTGGTTGAGAAGGAGAGGGTCAAGAATAAGCAGAATAAAGTGAGGGAGAGTTCGAGGTTCTTGCACCCCGGGAGAGCAAGTGGTGGTGGATGCTTTCCAGACGCGAGGAGTTCTCACGTACCGCCATCCACCTACAGTCCTCACAACCGATGCGGTACGTACTCGCAACGGTGAAAGGGCGGTGGTGCGCGAGTGTGCCCAGACACGATAAGGGTAATCCAATTTTTCAGAATAATATTTGTGTTGAAGATCGACGAACCGGTGAGGGTCCGGAGCGGGGACTTGTTCGCTCCGGGTGACCTGTTCAGCGTTCTCTCTTGCCTCACCTTACCACGGCTTCCCGGCAGGATCTTGGCATTCGTCGGGCTCTCGGGGAGAAACTGGAAAGACAGAACGGGTGGACGATGGAGGGAGGAACGGGGTTTCGAGGAGGAGAGGGTTGCGAGGCGCCGCCACGAGAAACGACCAGTTTGGAATGGGTTTGCTTTCAGCCGTGCTGCAACGCGGAGGGAATTTTGATGAAGCTACTTTCACCGCTGCTGCTGCTGTTGTTACGGTTCCTGAACCCGCGACAAAGTGCAGAAACCTCCGGCTCGTCCCGTCGGATGAGCACGAGATTGAGAGACGTCGGAACAATGGGACCGAAAAAAATAGCTGCCTCGACGAGAAGTCGGACAGACAATGCCTCATGCTCTCCACTGCTTTTGACAATCCTGCAGCTAATTGCGTATTACCAGAACGGTAAATACATTGAGTTGAGAGATGCAAACTCTTCCGACTGAACCGATGCGCGCCGATGCGAAATACGTTTACGGAAGATAAATTTTATGATCAGCTTTGGATTATCGGATTAACATTTCAGGTGATTTATTATTACTGTTAGTTAATCAAGTTCTGTCAACATAGGGCTTTGTGTTACCGTGCACACAAAAAAAATATCATTGAATCAAGTAAAATTTGCTTGCGGGTTGCCAATGAAGTAAAAACGTTGTTTCAAATTTACTCTGAGTTCTGTCAACATAGGGCTTTGTGTTACCGTGCACACAAAAAAAATATTGAATCAAGTAAAATTTGCTTGCGGGTTGCCAATGAAGTAAAAAAGTTGTTTCAAATTTACTCTGAATTCGTACAATTTCATACCGGATTGAAACGATAACATGTCACCTTGACAGTTTTGCTGTCGTTATTTCAATGTCATATGGAATTGTGAGAATTGAAAGTAGAATTGAAACAGACATTTTTTTCTTCGGCAGCCCGCAAGCGAATTTTTTTTTTCAGTGTGTATTCCGAGGTGTCCGGAGTGTACTCAGTACAGTGTTGTCAACGAGAAACCGGACAGTGGACAAGAGAGCGAAATGCAAATGCCAATAAGAACGTTAGTTTGCGACGCTGCGGAAAATGCACATACGACCGTGAATCCTGTGCTTTTGACAATCCTGCAGCTAATTGCGTACACCCATAAAAAAATTTATTTGACGGCCACCGTTTATTAAGATCAAATAAAATATTTATTTGATTAAAATAAATATTTATTTAAATTAAGTACATAGTTACTTAAATGAAATAAATATTTATTTAAATCAATTAAATATTTTACTTAATCTTTATAAACGGTGGCCGTCAAATACATTTTTTTTCTGGGTGTATTACCTGAACGATAAATACATTGAGTTGAGAGACACAAACTCTTCCGACTGAACCGATGCGCGCCGATGCGAAATACGTTTACGGAAGATAAATTTTATGATTACTTTTTGATTATCAGATTAACAATTCAGGTGATTTATGATCACTATTAGTTAATCAAGTTCTGTCAGCATAGGACTTTGTGTTAGGACATTCCAAGTTCCGCATGAATCTGCGGAACTTGGAATGGCAGTCGCGCGAGACGAATACTGAAAAGTGAGGTTGTGTCTCCAGGGACGAAAACGTGAAAAGTAAATTCCCAAGGGACGAATGTGAACGAAATGCGAACGGCGCATGCGCGACTCTGTCATTTCACCACAGGTTCACAACTGGCATGCAATGGGCCACTTTCGGCTCGCAAGAGTGCCATGTAAAGTGGCGCGTTTCATGCACGTGTGACAGAAAAGGAATGTAAATGAGGTTTTGGACAGCAAAAGATCGTAACTGCTGACGAATTTAACGAGCGGCCAATTACGTTTCGAAGGTTTATCGCACAACACGATCGCCGTGTCGTTCTTACTTTGACTAATGCCGCCCGGTCATTAAACGCTGATCGTTCAGGCCGTGTCGAGTGTGTCCGGAGAAAGGGGCGCGATAACGAAGAGTCGGAGGACACGACTGCGAGGCAGACTGAAGGGAGACTTATATTCGGGGAATTAACAGGCCCTCTTCGTCGAGGAACGATTGCCACGGCCGCGGGGCAATGACTCACGGATAATCCGACGAGGAAGCGGCGAGATCAGCCAGCCGAGTTGGATACCGCTCTGCCATACCGGGGTGCAATACCGTGGCCTAACAGCTCTCATATATCACCTTTCGTTAATCTCCGAAGCGTGCCTCCGGTAATCGAACACCGACGAATGGCGAGAAGTTCGCGTTTGCGTTAGTTAGGCGGTTCTTAGAGGCCGTCGCTTACGGATTCGCGTGGCGCACGGCAAAGGGTTGCTGCGCGCCCCCGGCAATCGGCGAGCCCAACGACGAGATAGCGGCACAGAGCGAGGCCCGCCGAACCCGGTTGCGCGATTGCGCAGACTTTAAAGTATGCACTGCCGGTCTGCACCGGGATTTTGCTACAAGAAATTTTCGTAATCACGGTATCCGCTTTACCAGAAATGGGAACTTCGGGTCTAAGGAACGGAATTCCTTATTGGTTTTAAGAAGGAATTCCGGCGAAAATTCCTTGTCCGATATTTCGATAGATCGACTTTATTGAATTATGAAAATATTTAAAGTGTATACATTGTTACGGCCGAGCAAATAATATAAATAATAGTTAGGGTAAAGTGGTGAATATGGCCCACCTCGATTAACACGTAAATCAATGATATATGGACCGGAACATATTCCCCACTTTTACCCTATATCATTATATAAATGAGTTATTAAAAGAACTGATTCCGTTATAATAGTGTAAAGTGCGCAATATGGACCTGTCCATATATCATTGATTTACGTGTTAATCGAGGTGGGCCATATTCATCACTTTTACCCTATATTAAAAGTTTCCTGGTAAATGCATGGTAAATTTTTATTCATACGATATATGGCGAACGTGTCGGATGGATGGTTTTTGTTTCGTACATTCTGTCCCGAGCTGCTCATTTTTGAACGTCTCGGGCATGTTGCATTTTGCAGACTGACGTGCATGACGGATGGTCTACTCGGTCCTCTAATGGGAGTTCCGGTATAACGCATGACAAGGCTCTTTCGGGCGAGCCCGAAGTTTCGTATACAAAATTTCGCGTGGCCCCGCGTACCCGAAAGTGAATGCCTTCAAGCTCACACGTGTTTACGCAAAGTTTCTCAACTCTGTGTGCGGCACGTATGCGACACCGTGCACGCGTGGGGCAAAGTAACTAAATACACCCCGTGAAGACCTATGGAGGAGGATAGTGAGCGAGCGACGGGACGGGGAATCAAACTTCTTGGTGAAATACCCCCAGATATCGTTTTCATCTGAACGCCACATATTGGTTCTTCAGATGCCGGCTAAGGACTTTAGATATTGCTTTGCTTGAGCTTCACCGCGGTAACGATCATCTCCGAGCGATGTTTGTAACGCTTACTTCACTCCGACTCGTCAAGCCGTCGGGTAATTTTTAAAAACGAGTCTGTCCTTTCCGGTACTTTACCTTAAACGTACCAAAAAACGGACACAAGAAAAATGTTAAAGTACCGCGGTACTTTACCTTAAACTTACCAAAACGGACAAAACGAAAATGTTAATGTGACAAGAAGAGGCTTATTACGTTTAGATAAATCCCTTAAGGACCAGAGCGTACAGAGAGAAATACAGAGTAAAGTAACCTAATTTAAAAAAAATTGCCGTGAAACGAAGCAAAGAGAGAATAGAAAACGAAAAGCGATAGGTAATCATACAGCAGGCAGATGATAATTGCGTACGGCTCGTTATCCCTTCGCTCAACCCGAGTAGACATTTTCGCGCGTTACATCGGACCCTGATGGGTCCTGATAAGGCCTTATCAAGCCCTTGTCAGGCCTTGTCAAGACCCGATGTAACGCTCAAAAATTTCTACTCGAGAAGGGACATGAGGTGCAAGGAAAGACCTTCAAGGTAGAAGCGCTTGTTAACGTCTTTGGCAACTCGTTCCAAAAAAACGTTTGCGAACGATACATTTTTTGATTAGTTTTGGATTATCAGATTAACATTTGAGGTGATTTATGATTACTATTAGTTGTTATTGCTCAAACCATAATTATCGTTTGACCAATTGAATATAGACTATCAGAAACTATTCATATAGGCGTTCCCCCTGGGAACTATTCGTTATAGTAGGAATTATTATCCTTTTTCTCATTGTAATAATAGAAAATAGTCGTGAAACGAAGCAAAGAGAGCATAGAAAACGAAAAGCGATAGGTAGGCATACAGTAGGCAGATGATAATTGCGTCACGGCTCGTTATTCCCCTGCTCAAAGGACATGAGGTGCAAGGAAAGACCTCCAAGGTAGAAGCGCCCGTTAACCTCTTTGGCAACCCGTTCCAGAAATACGTTTATGGAAGATAAATTTTATGATTAATTTTGGATTATCAGATTAACATTTCAGGTGATTTATGATTACTATTAGTTAATCAAGTTCTGTCAACACAGGGCTTTGTGTTACCGACTATTCCGAGGTGTCCAGAGTGTACTCAGTACAGTGTTGCCGACGAGAAACCGGACAGTGGACAAGAGTGCGAAATGCAAATGACAATAAGAACGTTAGTTTGCGACGCTGCGGAAAATGCACATACGACCGTGAATCCTGTGCTTTTGACAATCCTGCAGCAAATCGCGTATTACCAGAACGGTAAATACGTTGAGTTGAGAGATACAAACTCTTTCGAGTGAACCGACGCGCGCCGATGCGAAATACGTTTACGGAAGATAAATTTTATGATTAGTTTTGGATTATCGGATTAACATTTTAGATGATAAATTTTATGATTAGTTTTGGATTATCAGATTAACATTTCAGGTGATTTATGATTACTATTAGTTAATCAAGTTCTGTCAACGTAGGGATTTGTGTTTCGAGGTGTCCAGAGTGTACTCAGTACAGTGTTGTCGACGAGAAACCGGACAGTGGACAAGAGAGCGAAATGCAAATGCCAATAAGAACGTTAGTTTGCGATGCTGCGGAGAATGCCCATACGACCGTGAAGCCTCGCACAATCGCTTGTGACACGAACTTCGTGTATATCCATACACCGAGTAGCAGCAGCAGCCATTTACCGAACCCACCCCTGTTTCTCCAACGACCGTAGTCCATTTCCCCGATCGTCGTGCACAGTGCCGCGTTGACCCATCACATGTTCACCCCCTTCTCTCATGCGTGTCATATGGGAAACACGCTTGATTCAAGAAACATTTTTTTCATTCAACGACACACTGACGCGTCTGCAGGCTACGACAACGTCGTTGAGCAACGGACGAGTCCGCGATGACCGATAATTGCCGATTGATTTCACTCGACCCGTAATCGTCGAAGCCGGTCGGTATGACATTGATATGGTAACGAATCTTTGCCCGAGCCATGGAAGAAATGACACTTCAGGATCGCCAGGAATTCCTTCAGTCCTCTGCCCCATTTCACAGCCATCGGATAATTTGAAGGTAGTGACCGGGCAAAAATCCCCGACGTACACACACTTCGCAGCCTTTACGTGAGAGGTCAACGCGGGAAAGAACGATCGATTACATACCGAATACATAGTAGGATGTGGGGAGGAGGAAGACGGCGGGTCGAGAGACGGGGCTTGAAAACGGGGAGGTTGCACGGGAGCCACGACAAAACTTTCATGCTCTCTGGTCCTACCCAAGGAACTAAGGGAGCGGAATGTAGGAGAAGTGCGCTCCGGCCCGGTGGATATATTTGGCAGGGAATGAAGAGGGATGGAGCGGTGGCGAAGAGGTAAAGAGGATGCAGGACCGGGCAGTGTCGGGGAAAAAGTGTAAAATATTGTGCTTTTAAGCCGGAGAATGGCGGAGGGTCGCTTTTGAATTTGAGCTCGAAGATCGAAGACCTCCCCGAACGGGGTAATCGACCTTGGATCTATGCAATTTTCGACTGCGAAGCTTCGCTTTATTTCCCTTTTCTCCCCTCTCTGAATGTTATTTCGTTGGCTATGGAGAATATAATGAACACAAAATAAAATGGGAAGCGAATGCGAGTCCGGATTACGGGTCTCGCTTGTTTTCCGCACCCAGAAAAATAATTTATTTGACGACCACAAATATTTCTTTATTTATTTTATTTACGGGACAAACCCTTTTACATTTTTATAATATTTTACGATTCAGATAAAATTTCATATATCGTGTAACATGTGTACCAGTGTATTTCACAAAAAATTTGTTTAAAATTATTATTTTACATTTTTCTCTATTTCATTCGTATCTTATTTAAATATTTATTTTAATAAAATAATTATTTTATGGCTGATGGACTTCGGTCGATGGCCAATTGGCAGCATGTTGGTGATTGAAGTCTGTTATGTATTAAAAACTGTTCTATGTTATGCACTGTCAATAAAACCACTACTACTGCTAAGTATTTTAGTTAAACCAAATAAACGGTGGCCGTCAAATAAATTATTTTAAAGGAAATGCATAAACGTAGGAGGAAAGGAGGCGATGGATTTTTGAGACGGTTGGGCGTGTCGAGGACCGCGTGCGGTGGGAGAAAAGTGTGCGAAAAAGCGGAACGGAAGGAGTACGCGAGAATCGCGAATGAATGATCGAAGAAACCGCCGTAGCAGGGAGCAAGAGAAGAAAATTATAGATGGAAAAGATGGTGGGTAAGAAGCGAGAGAAAGAGGGCGGTCAGAGATATGGAAAAATGCAAGATGATCTTCTGAAAAATGGGGTCGCAGAGTATGCCACTTATATCGCCTCTTGACCCCCTCGACCTATACGTACAGTTTCGCCGGTGCTTCCGGCTCCCAGCGACGGCCGGAGCTTCGATCCCCGAGAGCGTGCAGTATTTCCGGTACCAATTCCTTACTCGCTGCGATGTTACCTCATCATTTCCCACCTTCGCAGCCCCGAGAATTCGGTCTGTCCTCCCACCACTGTCAGCGGCAGCCCCGGAAAACGTGACAACTCGACGTCCATTATTCTTTTTTTCGAGAATGGCTCTTACCCCGGGCGACTTCTGCGCGGCCAATATGTAAAATATTACTGTGGACCATTCGAGACTCCGGCGGCTGCGATGCAAAAATTCTTTACAACTCCATCTTATATAGGGGAGGGCGGGGCAAAACGGGGCAACTAAGCAAATATCTCCGTTGCAGCTATATACATGACATCAAAAAAATCATTTTCGACCGCAAATATGTCACTTCCGGTTAATAATATTCACTTCTTCATCGCAAGTGACATAATTCCGGTATAACGTCACTTCCGGTCGAACAATGAAGTTTCCAAACCGTAGATAACATATTTCCAGTATGATGTCACTTCCGGTCGAAAAATTATATTTTTTGAACCGGAAGTGAAGTATTTTCGGTACGACGTCACTTCCGGCTGAAATAGGAGATTTTGAAACCGGAAGTGGCCTATTTCCGGTATGACGTCACTTTCGGCTGAAAAAGGAGATTTTCAAACCGGAAGTGACCTATTTCCGGTATTTTCAAACCGAAAGTGACGTACATTTGGTAAATGTTCGAAAATATAAAATTCCGGTTTCTAAATATCTATAGTAGGGTAGAGCGGGGCAAAATGGGGCAACGGGGCAAAACGGGGTTTTTGGGCAAAACGTCATTTTCCAATCATTTTTGGATGCTGAATTCGCCCTATCGGATAAATCAGGCTTTTCTGCCCAGTTTTGCCACCTTGTCCTATCCCAAAATAATTGGAAAATGACGTTTTGCCCAAAAACCCCGTTTTGCCCCGTTGCCCCATTTTGCCCCGCTCTCCCATACACAGCGAGGACACGAACTGCTCGAGTTACAACAACCTATTAATATCTGTATATAAACAGAATGGAATTCAATCAACGAAAAGTGCGCTCGTGTAACACTCGTCGTATGAAAAGCTAGCGCGAATCGATAGCTGTCGAACTACTATGAAAAACATTGAAGGAGGAGAGACGAGCTTCCAGTGAAGAAGTGCGGAGCGAATCGGGAGGTAACAAGTAGCGAAGAGAGGAAACGCCGCGCGACGTATATACGAAAAGCCGCGAGCTGGCAGAGAGGACTAGCGACAGTCCGGGTTCTAGCCTGTCGCCCTCGTATAATTCTTTAAGCCAGTTATTATACGAGCAAGCGTTCACTCGCTTACTCGCCTCGTTAGGTGGCGAATTTTCTGGTCGAGATAAAATCCTCTTCAGCCAATTTTCCTTTTTTTGCTCAGTCAGTCCTCGCCAGGTCTGCCATTAGAACTCTTTACAGGCACGGAAAGTCTGCTGGGTGGCTCGAAAAAGGGAAGTCTCGGCGGGACGGTTCATAATTGTTCATGAATAGTCAACTCAAATGATATAATATGAAATATATTGTAACGACTATGTAGCCGACTATTCGTTAAGGCACACGATATTAGTTAGGTTTGACAATAGACGAACGAACGGATCGATACAAAATCGATCCTCCTGTAAAACAGTCTGAACTGAGACGTGTGACGTCTGAACGATCAGACGTGTGACACTTAGTAGGGGAGACCGGGGACAAAAGTAACAAAAATCCTTTTTAATTTTTTAACCAACAAACCCGAGAGTCTAGCGCTTCGGCATCCAATGGTGTACGATTAACCTAGCCTTAGGTATTTAGTTAAAAAATTTCAAGCAGAAATATGCACGGAATTGCGATCACCGCCCCTTTAAACACAGACGAAATTCTGTAAGAATTTCGGCCACGGTGGGGTCAATTGTAACGGGTAGTGGGGTCATTTGTAACATCCTCCTGCATCAACGGAATCCATCGCCGACCGCTATTAAGAGATAGAACGGGGGTGCATTATCACAGAAAATTTTTTATTTAAAGTTAAATTTTTTAAAATTATTTGCTGGCTAAGCCGTTGTAGCCGGCTAAGCCATTTTATCCGGCCTAAATATACAGCCCTACTATAAATGTTATAGTCTACAATTGGTTGGTTATAAATTATAAGTGTATAAATTATCGCTGATTGCTTAGAATGTAAGAATAAAATA
>JAPYZC010001826.1:0-32483 GCA_030522665.1 Ichneumoninae sp. A BG-2022a | reverse complement strand
GTGTCTGAATGTGTCTGAATGTGTCTGAATGTGTCTGAATGTGTCTGAATGTGTCTGAATGTGTCTGAATGTGTCTGAATGTGTCTGAATGTGTCTGAAGTGTCTAAAATGTCTAAAATGTTTAAAATGTCTAGAAAATTATAAGTTTTCGATAGGAAGGCTAAGCTCTAGGTAACTTCTCAGACATGCTACTGTACTGTACTGCATCCTTAGAATTATTCCCCCCGTGTAATTTATCGCGAGAAAAAGAAGTGCACAAATCTTCCGAGGTTAACTCAAGAGATCCATGTTGAGGAAAAAGATAAACGAGGATAAAATCGCACAAATCGTATTCCGTCCCTTCCAGGTGACGGACAAATCTTGTACAAGTAAAGTGCTTCAGGGTTGTTGAAGTAGCTATGCAGATACACATATATCCGCTATGGTGTACACATACCCGGCATTCGAGTCCCGGGTATCGAGGGAAGTTGTTGCGGGAATGAGTTCCGGCTGAGCGTGTGCGCGTGCAGGGACCCGTCCGGAAAGTTTCGAGTCGTGCGACAGCGAACACAACACCGAAACGGGGCAAAGTCTGATGCTGCTCGAGAAGCCTTCACGCCCTGCGCGAAAGCTCTCGCAAACTTCCTCATCTTTATAGCTTTCGGGCAATCGCGATTCGCACGGACCCGACACTTTTACCTGATTAATATAACTCCGATGGCTGGGCTTAAAAACGAGGTCGGGAAAACGTGTACACAACGGCGCTGTTTACTCACTTACAGCTCGGAAAAAACTCAGACTCACTGCCTTTCCCTTAAAACGGAGTTCTTAAAATCATAAAAACCGTCGCTAACTCACTCGGCAAATCTGTGAAGTTTTACATTTTTTTAAGTCGATTCATTACGTTCCGATCTTCTTTCATAAAAACAAGGACTAAAAAAAATGTTCGTTCTCCAGCAGAGTTGTAACAGAGTTCCAGCATAGTTCTTTAAGCCGCAGGAGAAATAATCAGATTTTCTTCCCGGAGAAATTGGAAACTTCACGGCATTACGATAATTACGGAAAGACAATTTTTTAAAATCCATTTACAACTTGATTCGTGTTGCCATTATGCTGAGCTTTTGGTATCTTGCGCGAGCTTCGGCCACGACATAACTGAAATTAAGCGATGAGATCCGCACCAGGCAGCATCGCTCGGGAAAACGTGTACGCAGCGGCTCTGTTTGGTCTCTGGGATCCTCGCGCTCGCAGCCTCAGCTCGCAAAAACTCACTCTCACTATCTCTCCCTTTAAACTTAGTTCTTAAAATCATAAAAAAAAAACCTTCGCTAATTCACCCGGAAAATCTCCGAAGTTGAACATTTTTTTAAAGTTGATTCATTACGTTCCGATCTTTTTCCAAAGAAAATATATAAAATAAATCCTCGTTCTCCAACAGAGTTGTAACAGACTTCCAGCATAGTCCCTTAAGCCCGAGGAAAAATAATCCGCTTTCCTTCCCGCAGAAATGGTAAAAATTCACGATATTACGATAATTGCCGAAAGACTATTTTTTTTCCGTCTATTTACAACTTGATTCGTGTTGCCATTATGCTGAGCTTTCGATATCTTGCGCAAACTTCGGGAACAGCATTTCTGAAAGCAGGTGGTGAGAGACGCGGCGCGCAGCATCCTCGACGTAATGTGCCGACCGGCATCTCCCCCCCCCCCCCGTCTTCTTCTTTCCCCGTATAACCGAACAAGTTTAGTTCCAAAACTCGAGACATAACAAGCGAGAGGAAGCGGCGGGGTGCTCCGCCTCCCTTTCGCCGTTGTTACGGGAAGCATCCAGTAGCCGGCGGTGCCTTGTACCTATAGCCGGCAGATATAGCGAGGGCCCCCGCGTTCGGCCACCTAATTAGACGAAAACTTTCCACCGAGCGGCCGCCAGCTGGTTTCAAAGGCCCCGGAGAAGTGTGCTCCGGTCAAGCCCAGTACAAGCGAGCATACCCGCTTTCCAGAGCATACTCGCAACGCTTTGGAAAACTTCGGATGTTGGGGGGGGGGGGGTGAGTTCTGTTTGGGAGGGGGAAGTTCTTCTCGTATCCATCCTTCCCTTACCGACGTCCCGAGATATTATTGCGCTTCCGAACAGGGAGGAGTTCCACGCCGGACGGCTCTTCTGTATGCGAGGTGGAATCGCTGTGACGTGCAAGCTCTCACCCCGCTGGAAAAACCTGCTCTGGAGTGCCGGAAAGAAATCCGCCGGAGTTTCAGATCTTACGGACGCCCGGGCTTACCGTATCCATGGATTTCGACGCCACTTGCGCGAACTGACAGCCTCATCCGCGTGTGAAGAGCTGAAGGGTGGATCCGAAGGGTGGACTTCTTGCAGCGGCGAAGACTCGCGATCGGTCCTGACTTCGAAGGGAGAGGCGCGACAAATATCGTCGATGTTTATCGAGGCATTTTTTTTGGTTTTGGTTATTTGTTTCTTGTGTCTGGAAAGTATTCGTCGGCTGGATTTATTAGATTTTTGTTTTGTCGGAAAGAAAGAGTCTTTAGGGAAATGTGGTCAGGGTTCGTCGATGGTTCACGAGGGATTTTTTTTGGGTGTTGTTTCTTATGTACTTGGAAAGCAGTCGACAGCTGAAGACTGTAAAAATAAATTGTAAATTTAATGTACTGGAACTTGAAACTTGCCAATATTATCTGCCTTAAGTGAACATTAATGTACTTTGCTTGTAAAATAAAAATATCAGATATTTAAATTAGCAATCTTTTGCTTGAAATTTACAAACATTTTCATAAAAAATATGAATTGCACTGTAAAATTTTAGCACATTTACAACTCTACCAGTCACAGTTCTACCAGATAACAACCCTACCGAATTAGAACTCTACCAAAATCTCTACCAGAAAGTAAAAAAACTTCTACCCGAATACAAGGCTACCTTGTGTTCCGGTAGAATTTTATTTTGCTTCTGGTAAAGATTTTGGTAGAGTTGTGAGTTGTAGAGATGTAAATGTGTCAAAATTGCATCACTCATGGGTTTGAAATTTCAGAAACAATTTATCTAAAAAAGCTTCCAATACCATTCATTAATTTTCAAACAAAATTTTCTTACAGTGAAGTCAATTTGTCTTTTTTTATCGAAAGGTTTCCGAAAGGTTTCCAAGATGGTTCCCGAGAAATATTTTTATCATTTTGTGTATACCGGGAAAGAGTTTGCCAGCTAAAGTCATTCAATTTTTCCATTTATATATAAAAAAAACAATAATAATAAAATCTCACCAGATTTCCTCGAGTCCTGTTCGCCCGGATTGTACGCCGTACAATCGTACGTATCAGTGAGTGTTCACACGAACCTTCGGCAAGCGTACGGTTTACATCCGGTCAGTGTGCATAGCAGCGTTCCTCGAGCTCTCTAATTAATTGGCGAAGGTATGGCGCGGTATACCGATGCGACGGAGGGACGAGCAACACGGTCGAACGGTACGCCGGGCGTTACTCGTCGCCAGAGCGCCGGGACACAGGACAGTTTCGACAATTACGATTTCTGAACACGCGCTGGCGTTTCAGCACGCGACCAGCACGACGAGCCACGTCGATTAACTCCTCCGGGCTTTGCGCTCTTGTGTAACCCGTTTATTCTTTTTTTTCAATTTTTTTTTTTTATTTTCCCTATTGTTCGTTCCGCGTTGCCGTGTCTCCCTTTCCCCTTTCGAGAATTGGACTGATTCGCGATACGAGGTGGTCGACAGGATCGTCGATGGCATATTCTATGTGTACAGGTGCTCAAAACGGACCAATGTCCTCCATTTGAGATGAAACTTTTTTATTCGTCTCCCACAAAACATTGATCAAATTGGTCCGTTTTGCCCCGCAGCGTCGTCAATACGGGACGGCATACTATGTATGGTGGAAAGCGAGGCAAAACGGACCAGAGTAAGGCCTAGTTCCCGTTATATTAAATTCTTACATTAACACTTTATAAAAAAATATACGTATTGTGGTATTAATCAAGTGTAAAATCGGCCCAACAAACAAAAATTAAACACAAAATGTATTTATTATTAGTATAAATTCCGTCGCTGGCGGTGTCTGGGACAGCAGCGGAAACTGGGCCGTCCCCAGTTTCCTCGGTAATCATCTCGGAAACCTTGATTTTTCAAAGATTTTTTAAAGATGTATTTGTTTTTCAATAAAAAAAGAAAAATTGAACGACTTCACTGTAAGAAACTTTTATTTGAAAATTAAGGAATGGTATGGGAAGCTTTTTCACATAAACTGTCTGAAATTTCAAACACATGTGCATGCAATTTTACAATAAAATTTGTATTTTTCATGAAAATGTTTGTAAATTTCAAGCAAAAGATTTTTAATATCTGGTATTTTTATATTACAAGCAAAGTACATTAATTTCCAATTAATGTCAGTAACGTAGGCAAGTTTCAAGTTCCAGTACATTAAATTTACAATTTATTTCACCTTACCTGCGTACTGAAAAAAAACTCTCATTTCAAATGGAGAACGGGGGTCCGTTTTGCCTCGGCGTTTCGTTTTGTCTGCCTCTCCCATGTATGTTTGAGAGTAAATATCTAAGAGTTCGGTTCTGAAGAATCTCTCCGGGGAAATGACGAATGGCATGCCGGCAGATTGGTAGCGGTGAGGATAAACCTTAGTCCGCGTCCGGTGCGCTCGATCTCGATGAAGTCCGCAACCGTCGGATATTCCTTTCAATTTTCCGCGCCCTCCATCGGTCCGTTATCGGGCCAAATCGTCTAATTTTCTTCCGCCCTCTCGAGACGAGGAGATACATCGATGAGATCTTGCCACGCAACGAAGAAATATTTTAACGTTCCGGTCTCTCCCGCCCGAAGAGGGCACGCTCGGTCTCACCGAGCCGAAGAGTAACGATGTCGTTTCCGGAAGAGAAAAATCGCACGACGATGAGAGAAAACGAAAGATGATAGCGCTCGGTCTTAACCCTTAACTCGAACGTTCGGAGTCCGTGCACACACTAATCTCCCGCCTTCGATTCTCACCCTGGGTATGGAGCATAAAACCGATGAGCGTTCCTCACTCGTGATCGAAACGCCGTTTTCTCCCGCTTCCTCGTTTCTGCCCTTGCTCCCTCGTTTTATCACTCCGGACAGTTTACTGCAATTTATTTTTTCATTTTCTCGGAGAATGTAACGAAAAAACTCACATTGAAGATTCAAAGTGATTCAAAGTGATCTTAATTAAACATTATTGAACATTATTAACATTACCATTAATAAAATTGTCAATAAATATTCTTAAACATTAAACATTATTTTTAAACTGTTTTTGTTTACTGTGCGATATTTAATGATAGACTGGGGCAAAACGGACTAGTGTCTTCGATCTGGTCCCCCCTACTGACGTTATACTTGAGTTTCATAGTTTAACATACAAACATACTTTAAATATACATACATACATACATACATACCTACATGCTTTAGTTGAACATAGGGTAAATGTGGGAAATATGGCTCGGTTAATACATTATTGATTTACATGCTCATCGGGGTGGGCCATATTCACCACTTTTACCCCTATTGGCGGAATTTCATGGTCGCTATTTATATTTTATTACGATTAAAGGATTTTCTGAAATAAGCAATAACAATTTACTTTCCGCCGACTTTTCCTCTTCGAAGTATCGACTCCGACGAAATCTGAATTCCATAATCGTGATCGGCGAGAAAACAATTGGTAATCGAAGCGGATATCCGCCGGAGGTCGAATATTTATCAGGGGAGGCTGTTTCTCCGCAATCCGTTCGACGAACCGACGGTATACACGGCAAAATACCAAAGCGGCTCGCGCTCATCAGCCCGCGATTCGTTCTCGATCGGAAACTTTCCCGTAACGAGAGTACCAGCCGAGGGCTCATCGATATCGTTTTGCGATACACGGCCTCTGTGTGTACGTTGTGCCACGCGAAACATTCGTTGCACCAAGCAATTCCTCCCTCTCGTTTTCCCGGCAAACTTTGCATCGAGCGTGCGGCTGACCGTTCGCGTATTTTACTACTGAATCGCGTCCCGTTGCTGTACCTCACCGAGCACGCTCCACCCCCCTCTCACCCTCTCCCCACTGTCGCTGGTCGTTACGACTCCTACTCTCGCCACCAGCGTCATACTTCACCCTTTCACCCTTTACTACGATCGACACAGCCGCCAGCTATGCCCCAACACAATTCACCGATATTTTACGAGCTATTAACTTCGTGTTACCGGTTGACGAGGCGAGGGATAACCGAGTCACCGGCCATACCTCGGTTATTAGTTATCACCGGACGTGTCTGACCGAATCCGACCTTTATCACTGATGCTCTCATGCCCTCGTCTGCGTTACCCAAATGCCCCTCTGTCACCACTATCGCGATGGAATTTTCATCGAAATACATCGACCGCACGCGGCTATGTTACCCCTTTCTCGAATTAATGTGGTTTGTTTTTATTGTAAGTAGGCAATGTTGTTGGAAAGGTCTGCAAGACCGAAATTTGGAAATCACTGGGCGTGTCTGACCGAATCTGACCTTTATCACTGAAGCTGCAATGCAATCGCTTACATTATTCAAAGGCGCCACTGTTACGACTGTCGTGGTACAATTTTCCTCGAAACACAACGATTGCACTCGGTTCTGTTACCTCTTTCTCGAATGACCATGGTTTGGTTTTTAAATAAGCAATGTGGTTGGAAAGCTTTGCAAGATCGAAATTTAGACATCACTGAGCATGTCTGACCCAAACCGACCTTTGTCATTGAAGCTGCAATGCTCTCGTCTGCATTAGGCAAATGCACCTCTGTTTCGACTGTCGTGGTTCTATTTTTATCGAAACGCATCGATTGCACTCGGTTCTGTTACCTCTTTCTTGAATGACCATGGTTTGGTTTTTAAATGAGCAATGTGGTTGGCAAGCTCCGCAAGAGTGAAATTAGACATCCCTGGTCGTGTCTGACCGAAACCGACCTTTATTATTGAAGCTGCAATGCCCTCGCTTACATTATTCAAATGCACCACTGTTACGACTGTCGTGGTACCATTTTGATCGAAACCCGTCCATTGAACTCGGCGCTCTTAACAGCTTCTACGACTACCACGGTCCAATTTTCGTAGAAACTCATCGATCGTCCTCGTTTCTGTTAGTCCCTTTCTCGAATGACCATAAAATATTTTGGATTAAAGAGAGCAACCTGTGTCGGGAGAGCCCCGTAAGAACGAAATTATCGAGCGTATCGGGGACCCACAACCCGGCTGCGTTGAAGGCAACTTCGTCCTGCTCGAACTATTATTGTCCGTAGCGGGTTTTCCCGGAGTGCTTTGCACGTTGCTTAACGTCGAGATCTTGCCATTACCGGTTAATCTCCGCTTGAAACGCGTTTCACGTGTTCAGGGGGGGCAAAAAAAGGTCGATTTAAGGAGGCCAATGGAGAAAGGACTGAAAGGTGGAACGGAGAGGAACGGGCGCGAATACCAAGCCGATACGGCTACGTGCGAGCGCACGCCATTGCAATTACCGTTCACGTTCAAGTCCACCAGGAAATCGAGACCCACCGGGGGGAAAACGAGAACAGAAGGAACTGAACATGCCGCCATTAGATCGTAAGTATAACCCTCAATTTGTGTGTGGCGAATTTCAGATAAGCTTGAGAAATAATTGAAAATTAGCTCGCTACTTTGTAAACATCGTACCGGCTTTACGGAACTCGGTTTCGCGGGCTTGCGGATAATCAAGCCGCGAGATTTTCAAGGGTTGTTCGCTGCCGGGCTCTCCGATAACTCGTTTAGCCCATCACATATTTTCTTGGTCGATTTTTTTTTCCTACTCCATCGAAGAAATTACACTGAAGATGACGTTTTAAAAAAAACGTTTTTACAATGTTTTTTACTTCCAAATACATTAAAAAATGACGGTTAAATTGCGTTTCCGAAACATTCGTTATTTGTCAAATATTTCCAGAACTTTTCGATCAAAATTGAGGAAGACATTTTCGCAAATGACTCTTTCGCCGATATTCCGAATATTCTATATCGAGCATTAAAAGGCTGAACTACAGTTTGACTCATCACTCCGTAAAACGACCAGGACGATTTTTCCTTTCGAACGAGGGTTCGATTTCGTAATCTCCAAACCTGCGAAAAATCAACACTTTTCTAGCCGGCACATACGAACGAGAACGGCGAATACGCGCACGATCGGTCGGGCGTCGCAGCATGGAAGTTGCGTAAAGAGAATCGTAGATGCAAAGCTCCCCGGAGCTTCCAGACCACTGCTGTTGATGTTTCTGCATACTGCGGCTGCTATGCGACAGCGGCAGTTCGGAGCTCTGCAAAGCGCACCGTCACGAGCTCTAAGCTTCTCCTTCGCTGTCGTCACTCGTCACAAGTGCGCTCCGCACTCGTAAGACCAAAGAGAATCCAGACGGGCTACTGCGAAAGCGACGGAGAAAACAAAGTCGCAACAATTTACGTCTCTCTCAAACCAACCCGCGCTCGCCACGTTTTTGTAACGCGCAACTTTTCGAGAGGTCGGAAAACTTGGCAAAACAGAAGACTCCTTAGTTTCCTTCCTTTCCTACTTCGCTATCGGTTCCCGTTTCGTGCAGCGAGTCCCGATGCATTTTTTTTTTCCACTCGTTTCTTGCAGCACTTTGCAGTAGCTCGATCGATTTAATGGCTGAAATGAGAAAGTTTCGCTCCGAGGAAGAATCTCTTTTTATCCCTCTCGGTGCACTTGGAATAAAAAAGTTCGTAGATTCAAGAGAAACATTAATCGTCTACGGTCCACAATTTTTCTCCCGATAATCTTGCCATTTCATTTCCTGAATGAATCATTTTGATGACTAAAAACAATTACAAAATTAAGATGTGAGCAAAGATCGCAAATGCTCATCGACAATGAAAAAAATGTCAATAACTCAAGTAAAATTCGCTTGCGGGCTGCCGAAGAAAAAATGTGTTGTTTGAATTCTACTTTCGATTCGTACAATTCCATACGGGATTGAAACGATGACATGTCACCTTGGCAGTCTTGCCGTCATTGTTTCAATGTCATATGGAATTGTAAGAATCGAAAGTAGAATAAAAATTTTAAAAAATGATTTTGGCAACCAGGAAGCGATTTTTTTTGTCAATGCACGAAGTATTTCTTAAATGTCCAAACATTTTTTTATCTCCATTCGATTCTCCAATTTGGAAGCCTCTGCGCATGGAAACGTTGATCATTGAAAATTGGCGTCGATTCGAGAGCAGTCACTTATTTTATTGACAATTTCATCGGTTTGCTCGGACTTGGCTCGATGCTTCGTCGATAGTCGCGCCAGCCTCGAACAACGAATTAAATACCCAGAGGAAATGGAAAATTTAATGAAACGAAAAAAAAGAAAACAAAAATAAAACCACCACGGAAATTGGTTCGCGAATGCTGTGCAGTTTCCACAATGTGCCCCGTACAGGGTGCGTCTGGTTTTAGGTGGGGGGGAGGGGGGGGGGGGGAGGGGGTGTAAACTACATCGAAACAAATTAGAGAATCTGCAGAAGCCTCGTTTTGTTTTATTTTTATTTATTTTTTTCCTCCCCATCGTTGAAACCGGAACAAGTGTAGTTGGAAACATTTGCTCGAATGTTGTTGCGAAGGGAGTGCGGTGTGTCTGTCTCCGTACCACGCGTGATCCCACGGGTCGCCGGATTAAGGTTCTGATTAAAAATTCCGTGTATACCGGGCGGCGTATGGAGGAGAGAATATTTCCGGTCTACGCTTTATATCCGCTGCTAGTGGAGGTTTTACCGCTACTATGTGTACAGGCAGCAGCAGCAGCAGCAGCAGCAGCAGCGGCATCCTGAGCTTCTCTACCCGCACGGATTAGGCTACGGAAAATCTCTACTTGTACGCTGCGCGGTGGCCCATAAAGGACCCCAAAATTATGTAAACCAGTGGTGCGCGCTGCCCTCTGGATTAAAGTCTATTCATGAGAGGATTGCGAAAGGGTGACGGGGGTTACTATTCGCGTAATATTGTACGCGAAATACTCGTCGGGTGGTCGTGTGGTCAAAATATCGTGGGATTATTTAGATCTTTCGACACGAGACTTTATAAATGAAACATTTTCGCGCAAGGTTTATTTTATTTTTTTTTTTACTATTATGACTAATAGTGTTAAGATTTTTTAAAGGCTCAATGTCCCAAACTTAAAGCCCAAACTTAGGAAACGAAACAAATGTTATATATATTTTGCATTTTTTTAAATATATAAATTAATTATTTAACATTTTTTTACATTGGTCGAGAAATCGTGGATGTGAAAAATGATTCCTAGTCAGAGACCGACAAGTGCGGTCAATGTGCGTAATATTGTACGCAAAATATTCGTCGGTTGGTTGTGTGGTCAAAATATCGTGCAATTACTTTCTGAATGAAACATTTTCGGGGTAGGTTAATTTTTTTGTAGTATTATGACTAATAGTATTGAGATTTCTTGAAAGGTTAAGGGCTAGAATCTTCGGAGAGTTTAATCCAAAAACCGCCCAAATTTCGGAGACGAAATAAATGTTACATATATTTTGATTTTTTTTTTAAATACAAAAATTAATAATTTTTCAAATGTTAGCGTCAGATCAGGGATCGTCGATGTGAAAAATGTCTTGCAGTAACCTCGTCACGGAACGATGATTCGCAGTCATTGACCGACAAGTGCGGTCAATGTTCGTTAATCTGAGATTGAAAAAAAAAAAAAAAAATCCGTCGTCGCTCCACTGAATATGTAGAGAAGAAACTGGACGTTTTTTTTAACCCGAGTTATAAAAAATCGAATCAAGCTCGCATGAGATGGTCAAGAAAAATAGTAACATTTATTTTTTGTAGCTGCGAAACTGTGTTCACTGCGTAATGAAGGATATAAAAAAAGTGAACAACTTTCCATGGCGCACGAGTATATGTGGAAAATGAAAATAGACGATATCAGTGTTGGGTATCTTCTCGTCGTCGCCGTCTTCTAAAGAAATAAACGAAAAAAAAAAAAAATAGATGAAAACGGAAGGACGACACGAGATCGGAGTGCAGTAAGCGCGATATTCCCCCCAGAGAGAAATGAACAAAAAAAAATAAAGAAATAAGACAGCGGCAGCGTCGCAGCTACGTCCCGCGCATATTTGAGTAGAATCTCCGTGAACCTCGCGGCATTTCCCTTCCGTGCCACGTTTGCTTATGCCACATTTACGTATTTACGAAGTCCCGTCGTCGTGTCTACTCCCGCATTTTCTACTTCCCGGTAACATCTTCCCCCAACGCCGAGGCAGGGGGCGCGTTACTCTCCGCCGCTGTTGAAGAACGACGAAAAATATACAGACGAAACGAGTTTACGAAAAGTTAAAAGAGTTTGAAGAATTCTCGGTTCGTCGTCTCCCGTTGTTGTTGTCCCATATCTCCTTCCACCCGTCGGGACAATGAAGAGTATTTCCTGAGTAAAAAAAAGCCGCTGCGTTGACGTTGAAGGCGATGCGGAAGACCATTTTCTTTAACTCGAATATCCCTTCAGGAATGCAAAATATGGCGGAAGAAAAGAGAAAAATCTTAAGGAGCCCAACCGCGCGTACTTATTAAGATTGTGTGTGAAAAAGTTTTGATGAATGTGACAATTGACTAACCGAGAGTTCTAATAAAAACTTTGATTAAACACAAGCACTACTTGGCAGTTCGGAAGCGATTTGAAGACTGAAGGAAAGAACAGAAAAATCAACAAGGCGCCTCTTGTTTCACGACATGCGAGCGGGTAAAAATGTCCACGAAAGACAACCGTGAAACTCGTGCGGATCGTTCGAAGTCTTCTGCTCCAACAGTTGGGGTCGGGAGGATTTAAATAAACGTCCGGGAGGGTTTAAATAAGCGTATTGGTCGACTCCTCCAAGTGCTAATTCGAGAGCTCCGCGTCCTCCGGGTCAAAGTCTCACCGATATAAAAACGTTGTAAGTCCCCAAAGAGACTTAAAACTTTTTGTAGACACTCTTCACCCAGACCTCTCACCAGAGACGTTTCCGCATCGACAAGATCCGACTCATCGTATACAGTGAGAAGTAAATCTTTATTTTCCCCGGAGATCAGTTGCGATAATGCGAACGGTAAAGAACGGGGTCTAAGCCAGGTTCCCTCTTTACCGCAGTAGCTTTCCTCGAATCTATACTTACGAGCAGCTTACAAATCGGTAGGGTGAGTTTCCGGGGCTTTCAGCAGAAAGGGTTTTTACTGTGGCCGTTCTGAGCCATTACTTCCCCGCGAGATAGCCGTAATATTGGCACTCGAATCAGCGAGTGTAGCGGCCGAGCGGGTTCGAGGGTTGACCGGATTGTCGGTAAAAGAGGGAAGCAGAAGGGCGAGTTCAAAGAGGCTTCTCTGTATCTCTCTTTCGGCAGCGGCTTCGAGGGCGGACGGGGCGAAATCCTTTCCGACCTCGACAAAGGAAACCTCAAACGAGAGAAGCGGTCGCGTACGGATATTGAAAAGATCGTGGTGAGGTGCACGATGCCACCGAACGAGGAAGCTGACACCCGTGAGAGCTATATAGAGTAACCGCATCGTCGCTTTT
Organism: Ichneumoninae sp. A BG-2022a; assembly: GCA_030522665.1. Classification (NCBI taxonomy): domain Eukaryota; kingdom Metazoa; phylum Arthropoda; class Insecta; order Hymenoptera; family Ichneumonidae; species Ichneumoninae sp. A BG-2022a. Next base: position 19,906 of record JAPYZC010001826.1, on the reverse strand, counting down.
GAACGATGATCTTGTTAAACCGTGTTCGAGGAGTGCGACAGGTGACGCTGCTCCGGTGGTCTCGTTTCACCGATGCCGCACAACCCGGATTCGTATCGTCCTCCGGACGAGAGGGATGTCTATAGTACACATCGCGCGGGGATATCAAAGCGGACGGTGAAGCCCACTTTGGCGACGCTGGAGAGAGCTTTGACTCGAGCCTTCGACCGGTGATCTCCTTTTGGTCCGGTGGTCTTTCGGATCGCGATCCGCTGAGATGTTGCAATAAGAGAGAAGAGAAAAATGAAGCCCGTCTCGTGCAGGATAGTGGACATTGTGGGGTAGGGTCAAGTTCCGGGACATCGTGGTATTACGTGGTAAAAAGGCTTGAAAAAAGCTATTGCGCTTACACACGGTCCGATGGTCGGATGTCTTCTGTCGGGTACATGGAAAAGAAGAAGTTGCTCTAAACGATGGCGTGGGTGAAGGGGATCAATTTGGTTTGGTCGACCAATTGCTTGGTCGCCAACCAATTAGGTGGTTGCGATCGAGTTAGGTAGTTGCGATCGAATTAGTTAGTTGCGATCGAATTAGTTAGTTGCGATCGAATTAGTTGGTGGCCATCGAATTAGTTGGTGGCCATCGAATTAGTTGGTTGCCATCCAACTATTTGGTTGCCATCCAATTACTTGGTTACCGAACAATTAGTTAGTCACCACCCAATTATTTGATCGCCACCCAAATAGTTTTTCGTCATCCAAGTGCCGGGTATCCAATCAATTGATTGATTGTCAGCCAACTGATTGGTCGCTATCTAATTACTTGGTTGCCTACCAATTGATTGGTCGCTATGTAATTACTTGGTTGCCAACCAATTGATTGGTCGCTATCTAATTACTTGGTTGCCAACCAATCGCCTGGTTAAACAAGCACACGGTTGTTTGGCACACCTGATTATTTATCTCCGTACAAAGGGCAGAACCTCCGACAAATGGATGAAACGTGGTCAAAGATAGAATCAGTTAGTGCGTCAGGTGCCTCGATGATTCGTGGTCCATCCGATAAGCATTCGAATTCGTACGATTGAGCAGAAAAGCGATCGCATCAGGGCGCTAGGAGTCAAAGCGATTGAGGGCGACCTTTGAAGGTCCGGTGGATCAAAGCTAGGTAAGTGGAAAGCTCGCGGCATTGATCACACAGCCCTGCCGGCCAAAGTTCCGCCTCATCGAACAATTATCCGTTAGTTTGAAGAAGAAGAATAAAACGGACGCCACATAAGCCGGACGATGAGGGATGATCGCGTGTTTGTTTTTCTTTTGGAACGATGGTAACGCCTATCACTTCCAGCGGAGGGCACGAAAGTTTCGCACGAGGGAGATCATGGGTCAGAGGGAGTGCGCACTCGAACCTCAAGGTCGGTATTCGAAGAGAAGTCAAGATACGGAAAAAAGAAGATTAATGCGCTGTCACGCGAGAGACTGGCTCGACACCCTCGCGTGTCCCTACCGCAGTGGCTTTTGCGGTCAAAGTCGGAGCAGACATTCGCTGAGTGCGAGAAATTTATTGCGGTCGATATAAAGACTCGGTGTTAAGTAAAATAAACAAACGCCGCTGAGGACGAAGAAGAAGCGGACGGATAGATCATGGCTGGACGGAGTGGAAGTTGTTGGTTGCTCGTTCGCCCTCGGGGATCGCTGCGAGTCCTTCCGGTTCTCCTTTGAGAACGGTGCCTTCGCGCACTCAGCGGAATCCTCGGAGGTTGAGGATAAAAAGGAAAAATAAGTGTCTTGTAGGATCTTGTCGGAGAAACGTCAGCCGGTTGTCCGACGAGTTTCTCCGTGGCTTTCAGCAAAACGGGATCAGGTATATTACCGGGAGAACTCGCGGATCCGACGTTCTCCACTCTCCTACCGGGCGAACACTGCTCATCCCCCGAGAGTCGTCCAGTTAAGTCAAGAAAGTTTCTTGTCGCGATGATCGGTCTTTCGTCTTGACAGACGATCCCACCGCGGGGGCTTTTCCCGCTCCTCTCCCACCGTTCGCGATGAATGACGAATCGGTGTTTTTCGCCGACCGAGCAGAACCTCGTCGTACGTCACGTCTTCGCTTAAACGAAGGGAAAACAAAAAGGGCTGCTCGTTCGTCTACCCGACCGTGATTTTCTTGATTTTTTCTTAATCGCTCCCTTCTTATCTCTCAGTTCGATCCGACTTCGACTCTTAAAGTGTTTACGCGGCGGCTTACACGAGTCAACTTTGATATGAAATATTTGCGTACGTTGCGCTAAAATTCTCCAAAATGAATAGATGAAAACAATGCTGGACTATAGAGAGTCTAATGGGCCTACAGATAACAATTTCCTATAAGTTTCCGTATCGTTGAGGGTTAAAATGAACCTGGCACATATTCAATATATATCAGGTTGTCATTTACGATAAAAAATACAAAATAACATTTATCCGCTGAGGTAATACATGCTATTGGTTACCACTGGAGTTTTTTTTTGCTCCAAAAGACGTAGATATGTACAGGGTGCGTATGACTTGGGGGGGGGGGAGGAGGGTGTAAACGACATCGAAACAATTTAGGGAATTTTCAGCAGTTTCCAGCCCTTTTTTCTAAATTTTTCCCCCCTATCGTTGAAACCAGAAAAAGTACACAGTAAAATATTTGTACATTGAACAAAACTTTTTTTTGTCAACAAACGTCTACAATTACTTTGTTGTTAATTTCACAAAAAATATCTGGAAAACTGACAGACCTTGTTGTAAAATGGACGAGATTTTTTTGTAAAATTAACACCTATAGAATTGTGGACGTTTGTGGACGAGAAAAGTTGGTACCTACTTTACTGTGTATAGTCGAAAGCATTCGGTCGAATAGAAAATTATAAATTAAAAAAAAAAAAGAAAAAAAAAAAAAAAAATAAAAAACAAAAAAAAAAAAAAAAAAACCAATACATGCTATTGGTTGCCACTTGAGTTCACTTCATTTCGCTCCAAAAGACGTTATGACACGATGTGCAAACTCACCTTGCCAAAATTGGATAGTCCGCCGACGTGAGGCACTTGACCGGGCTCGTCCGCCGTGCTGCAGTCTGCCCTACCGAACCAACAGGTCAGTAACTCAATAGCGACAATCGTGTGCGGTATTGGACGTCGCTGATTACGTGATGGCCTCGCCATATCTAGTATAATTTCGGGGTGCTTCGTGTGGGGGCTCCCAAAGCGCGATGGCCCGGTGGTGCGCGACCGACTTCAACGTCGAGCTACACACCGCAATAACGTTATTTACGCTACTATTACACGAACTCGGAGAGTCTATGATGTGCCGACGTACGCTGCGAACTGGCTACGGGCACTCCGGAATGTCCTCATCCTCCCGCGATTAAACTGGCCCTCCGTGATTACCGCGATCGTTGCCGAACGGTCCATACCACTCCGCATGTGTAATATGATTGACGTTAGTTGCTCATGATATATTCGTTACCCTAGTCACCGACGCAATTAGCCTCCCGAGCTCTCCGACTAGTTAATTCGTCGGCTAACATCCGCGACCGGCGGAAGACCTCGGCGATCGATATCTCGGCTAATAAACTCAATTTTGCATCACGGAAAGGTCATCGTTTGCGTTAAATTACCGTGCAAAAAAATGTCTCCATTCAGCGATGTTTGGTTGTCCCGTTAGATGCATTTGTGCCCGCTGTACCATTACAACGCAATTTTAATAGGTACCATTTTTTTCACTCGTTTGCCCTTATTCTTATGTTTAGATTTTGGTAGTATGTAAATGAATTTTCAGCATTATTAATTCACTATTTTGTGGATTCGATTGGATTTACAGTTTCGTCCTTTCGACCATGGTGATCAGAAATCCACCGGCGACGGACACGGACGGTAGATCTTCACGCCATTCTGGGTAAGTGAAAACTTTCCAAGCTAATATTATAATGCCAAGCTCGCGAAGCTATTGTTTCGTTATACAGCACAAGCCCGATTAACCGGGGTGCTCGGGACCGAATTAAATTACCGGTTAATCCGAATTACTTACTTAACCCTTCAAGTTCTAAGGATACAGGTCTTGTCGACTAAATCGATGATTTCCGGACCTGACTAAGTTCTCCACTTTTACCGTATGCAAATCACATGCTACATATATTTTCCCTGCAAAGCCGAACATACACTTTCAGTTATACAACCAAGAAATTAATTTATTTGACGGACGCCCCTCAAATAAATATTTATTTAAATATATGAATATTTATTTTAATATATGGATATTTATTTTAATATATGCATTTTTTTATATATGAATATTTATTGAAACTAAATAAATTTTTATTTGCGGGAAGCTCGTCAATTCTTTTTTTCTGGATGTACCGTGGTTGTGCCTTTTGCCCCTTTAACTATGACGCGGTGGAACGCTTTTCGTGACCGAGAAGAGGCGAAAGCATCGGGGTATTTAGGAGCTTACCCGTCCTCGTGTGGTCCGTTTGATCGTCGTAGCCGGGTTCAGTTACCTCGAGCACCCGGCCGTTCGTCGTTGGATTCGAGGGAGCGAAAATTTCGGTCTCGTCGCCGAGAGTCAGCGAGACTCACCCGTTAATTACCGCCTCGATCGCGTCCATTCGCGGTAGTCGGCGATTGACGATTTACGCGGTAACAAAGCCGGACGCGTTGATGGACGTGCGCGCGTAGTAGGCGCCGGAAAATCCCACACGGGACGGATTCGAGCGTCGGAAGAGCCCCCACAAACACTCGCGCGATCGTCGGTCGGGAAGTCGACCGCCTCCCGGGATTTCGGAATTTCCACTCGGATACTCACCAAGGCGTATTGCACGTGTGCGTTAGGGTCAGATACCGCGCTCCGAGCTCGTACAGCATCCTCAGGACCGGAAGACTCGCGCCGACCGCGTGACCGCCCTCGACCCCTATCAGACTCGCTAATCTACCCTCCTTGTGTGCCTTCTCTATACCTGGAAAACAATAATACGACATTTCGATCAGATTAAGTCGGAGCACAGATGTTTATATTCTGGCGACATTTTCAATCGGGGTGGTCAATATGGACCAGCCCGATTTTGGGGCGTGAATCAAAGATACGCGGCTTATTGAAGCAACAAGCGTGTTGCTTCAATACGCTTTAGGCGTGTAAATCCTGTAGCTACTTTTTATATGCTTTACGATGCGTTGATTCTCAATACATGTCGAAGTGTGTAAATTTTACACGCTTTACATGCTTAAATGTGCATTGTTTCAAGACACTGATAAGAAATACGGTTGAATCAACTAAGATTCGGGCAGGGACGGTCAACTAAATATTTTGTTAGTACCGCTGAAAAATTGGTTAGTTCAACAATTTGTTGGTGATTTCACCAAAATATTTTTGAGCCATTAAAATATTTTGTTCGACCAACTGAATATTTATTTGAACGGCCCTGCCCGAATCTTAGTTGATTCAACTCTATTTTGTTATCAGTGCACGCATTAGGCGTGTAAATCGTGTACTCAGTTTTTACATGCTTTATAGTGCGTTGGTTCTCAACACATGTCGAAGTGTGTACATTTTACACGCCTTACGTGCATTGTTTCGAGACGCTTTAAGCGCAGTCACGCATGTAGTTACTTTTTATACGGTTCTAGTGGTGTTTACCTCCCCCCTCCGTCAACACATGTAAAGTGTGTCTACATTACAAAAGAAAGTTAAAAGAAGGTGCATAAGATGAAAGTCTTTATTCCTCAAATGCGTAATCGCTCATAACAGCCTCTTACAAATTAATCACAATAATTTATCTTCTATTTCGATCATTTATCTTCCGACGCACATGGAATATGCGTGTTGTGAGTTGTTTCAACATAATTGACAACACGCTTGTTTTTATAGAGTATTCACCACATTTGCCATTTTACCGAGCACGGCGATTGGCGTGTCTGTTTTGAGTTAAGGCCGTAATATGGGATTATTGTGTGGAGCATGGAGCGAACGGACGTCACGCACGCTACACCTTTCGAGCGGTCAAGCTCACGTTCCGGTACGTTGAACGTTTCCACCCGAAAGCCCAGACCGTAATCTTGTCGTTGGTGATGTCACGACAGCTTTGCTGCAGGAAATGGGAGGGTCGAAGTGCGGGGAAAAAACGTCGGAATCCAGTACGGTTTCTGTAACAGAATTTTTACTTTTCTGGTCGTTCACCGACCGAATAAAAAATTCACTCCTTCCTATGTATTGTTACGTCCTGATCAGCATTTTTCTGCATTAACGACCATGTTTCTTTCTCTATAGTTTTATCCTTCTATACTGTTGGCTCAATGAATTTGACCGAAAATTCGCAGAACGTAACAGTACGTTGTCGGTTACTTTTTTTTTCTATCCACCGCTCGTTCTGACTTTGATGTAACTTTAGCTAATAATGACGTTAGAGCTAAGCGGAGAGCGGGGCAAAATGAACCCTAAAAAAGAGTTCATACATTTAAGCCGTATTTTTCACTCGAAAACGTGGAATCTTTTTGTTTCTAATTGTGCCATCTTCTTTTTTCTCAAAAATGCACATGGTCAAAAAAATTGTTAGTTTAACAAGGAAATGAATATGGGACGATTGTGAGCGGCGAGTGTTTCCTGAATGCACGAGCCTTATTTACTGCCTATTCCAAAACGGCGCCAGCGCTGTGTGCGCTCGAGAATGAAATATGGGTGAGCAATGTAATGTAAAAAAATAAATAAATAAAACAAAAAAGATTAACCGTGCACGACGAGGTTCGTTGCCGGCCGGTAGGGTGCGTTCCATTGATGGATTTCCACCCCGGCAGTTCTCTTTCAATTTTTCACCTCTCGAAAGCATCGCGTCCCGCGCGGCTGCCGGCACTCCCGGGCTTCGTCGAGAACACACACTGACGGAGACCCTCGCTCACCCTGTCAAACTCATCTCGCCGTTCGGCGATCCGCGAGCAGCGCGTCGAACGTCTCTCGTACGCTCGAGAGTACTCGAGAGCATCGAACGAGCGGTGCGCATCGCTGCATCATCGCCGGCACCGCCACCAGCTGCAGCGTCGTGCAATTTGCTGCTGGATTCCAGAAACACCTCGAGAGTCTCTTTTCTCATTATGTCTCACCGCTTCCCTCCCCGCGTCTTTTTTCATACCCCCGCGTACTCGTGCTTTTTTACACCCCTTCGTCTGAAGCCTTTGCTTTTCTCCCGCTCCCTTGCGGGCAGAAAAAAAGGGGAACAAAATAATTGAAAAAAAAAATACACTACGCAGTACGTGACCGTGAGGCAAACAAGCCGACGGCATTTATGCTGGACGTGTCTCCCGGTGTCCGTTGATGAGGGGCTCGCGGGTTCCCCTCACCCTCCTCGGCCCGCAACCCTCGACGCGGCAAAAACCGCGCGCGTGCGTCTGTCCTAGTCGTTGCAATCAAGACTTTATTTCCCCAAGACTTCGTGGTCCCGGAAATGTCGCTTGGAGATAGAACAACAAATAAGAAAATAAAAAAAAACAGAGGTTTCTGCAACGAGAAACGTGTACGGAAAAGGGGGTTCCTACGTTTGTGAAACACTCCGCGTCCACAAACGGTCACAATTTTTATTTATATATTATATTTATTTACAAGCTATATTAGCCGGATAAGCTAATACAATCTTGGAACTTTTTGATGAATTTTTATTCTTTCTAATTTTACCTGCAGCGTATTCCGAAGTATTTTCGCCGCCTGAACATGAATACGCCAACCTTATTGGCCTAAAGTACAGTGCTAGATTGAGGGGCTCGATTTTATGCACGAAAAATCGTATTTTTTGCATTTAAATGGAAAATATTGGGTTGGGAGTAAAATTATTGTTATATTCGTGATGAGCGGGAAAAAATACATCGAATATGGCTTTGAAACAAAAAAAACCGAATGAACAACGATTCTTCAATATTTGAGCCACTTTTGGAAAAACCTCGATTTTCGTGATTTTCAAACGTCGATATCTCGGCGCCCAATGGAGGTAGGGAAAATCCGAGGTACCCATCGTGTTCTACGGGAAAAAATACAAAATATAGGGCCTTGTCCGAAGTTTTAGAATCGTTTTATCGTGCCGTTTGAGGACGTTGAAAATCGCTAAAAAATGATTCGAAAGGGGTAGCCTTGCCATTTTTTGACGATTTTTTTTCTTTCTTTTTTTAAATGAACTGCCACACTGTAAAAATAAATTGTAAATTTAATGTACTGGAACTTGAAATTTGCTGACATTACTCATATTAATTAAACATTAATGTACTTTACTTGTAAAATATAAATACCAGATATTAAAATTACAAATCTTTTGCTGCAAAATTTACAAAAATGTTCATGAAAAATACAAATTTTATTGTAAAACTGTAACACACATGTGTTTGTAATTTCAGAAACGGTTTACGTAATAAAGCTTCCAATACTGTTAATTAATTTTTAAACATTTAAATCTTTTTACAGTGCACGTATTTCCACGTATTTTTGCGCGCTGAAGACGAATCGGCTGGCTTTTTTGGACTAAAGTACAATGCGACATTAAGGGGCTCGATTTTATGCACGAAATTATGGACGATTTTATGCACTTGGCCGGCTAAAAAGGATTAGCCGGCTAAAATAGTTCAGCCGACTACATATTAGAAAATTAATGTAATGTGACCGTGAGAGAATTTTATTTTACCTTCAACCATTTTATTTTTATTTATATTGTTTATGAATTTCACCATAGATTTAGTTTACAATACGGATGGTTGGAACTGAATAAGAAAAAAATTGTGGATCCTTCCGAGCAAGAGATCTTTTACAAACGCGCGAGTCTCTTCACCGTGTAATTTTGAGAAAAAAAGCAAAAAATTCCGGACAATAGAACTCCGCTATAAAATCGAGTACAAAGCCGTCAGTTTTTTTATGCAGCTTGATCCAGAGGGCAAATATACTGCAAAATATGGCGGGATCGATGCCTCCCGTTGTCTTCCGTCGTCTCGCAGAAAACTACCGAAGCATAAGTCCCGTAATCTCTAAAATATATATATACATACATACATACATACACCGATCTACACGTCTGTCGAATCTGTGGCGCGAACGACCTCGTTACGCCGGTCCGTCGAAGCCCGCGAAGTGAAGAAACGGCCTGAATGCTTTTTGCTGCGCGGAAGATCCAGCTCTCCACTGAGGGAGTGGGAAAAGTGGAGAATTCCGTGATTTCGGAAAAGCTTCGTACGTGTGTGTGTGCACGAGCAAGAGTGTGAGAAAAATGCTTATACATAGATATACAGTACACGAAGGACGAGGAGTCCAGAACGAAATAGACGATAAGAGTGTCGGCGCGAAGACAGGCCGATTCACCGTTTCCGCGAGCGACCGGAGTGCACTCTAAATTTTTTGAAGAAAAAAAAGAAAGTATTCCCGCGACAAGTGGTCACGGATCGAAGAAGCCACGAGGATCGGGCTTAGCGTCTTGGGCGGGCGTACGCCGTCCGGTAGCCGCTACCACCTATCCGGCCGAGCATTCGCCAGTGGGGAGGTGAAGGACCTCGTCTCAGCGTTCTCACTGTTCCACATCGCCGTGCCGGTTGCTCGTTTGGCTCCGGTCCTGGACTCTCGCCAGACGGGATCCTTCGAGCCGCGGCCGAGATTCACCGGTCGACGCAACGACCGGAAGAGCTCGAGACCGCAAGGACCGAGCTTCCTCGACGCACGACTCACCGAGTGGGATTCAACGAAGAAAAAAATAGGCCAAAATAAAAAATCAAAAAAATCAGGCAATAAAATAGATGAAATTAGAGAATCGCGCCAGCGAAAATTATAATGTAGGTTATCTTTTCTACTCTTCTCGGAGCCCTAGCCGTTAAGTTTAATTTAGAACTGCGCTTCGAGTAAATTGGCGAAAATCTCCGGAGGATTGCATTGTTGTTTTTGGGTCGCGACAAATTACGCTTTTTCAGTAAATTTGAGCTTATTTTTTTAAATAATTGGGACCAGCGAGAAATATAAGTGATTCATTGGATCCCACTATGGGATGAACATGGTATGGAAAAAGGAAAAAAGTCAAAACAAAAAAAAATTATGCAATAAAATAGATGAAATTAGAGAATTGCGCCAGCGAGAATTATAATCTGGGATATTTTTTCTACTCTTTTCGGAGTCGTAGTCGTTAAGTTTAATTACAACTGTGCACGAGTAAATTGGCGAAAATCTCTGGAGACCGCTACAGCGTTCTCGTCGGGTCGCGAAAAATGACCCCTTTTAGTAAATTTCAGCTTAGTTTTTTAATAACTGGGACCAGCAAAAAAATACAAGTGATTCATTGGATCCCGAGGCACGGTTTTCCATGTACGTAAATAACACCTTTTCGGACTTAAAGATGGAACAAAAATTCGTTTCTATGGATTACATTTTTCCCGTCAACTTGACTAAACGAAGGGTAGCCACGCAAAACAAAAAAAGATCTCGAATGGCCGGTAAAACAGTTTTCCGGTCCAGTCTGACGAGTGCGTTTGGTGTAGTTTAAATAAAACTAAACGTACCGGAGTGAAAAAGGTAGTGGATCCGGGGACTAGTTAGAGTAAAAATATGCCAGTGATCGAAGAACGTTTGGACGTTTGCCAGACAAATGGAGCGGTATAGAGGAGCCGGAGAGAGTGGCGGAGAGGACGGGAGGGGTTGGGAAGCAGACATTTTATCGTTCTCCGCTCGAAGCCTCTATCCCGCGATGTTTGACCCAATATCGGGGCCTTTCTCGTGCCTCTCTCTCGCTCCCTTTCAATACCACCCCTCCCTCCCCACCCCCTCCCCCCTCACCCCTTTCTCCACCCGCTTTCCCGTTCTCCATTTATCGGCCCGACGTTGCTGTATTGTTCGACTCCGGAACTCGGCGTGCTTTACGACTCCAGACCGGTCCTATAGCGCGCTACCAGTGATATACACACACAATAGTAGGCCCATCGAAACGGCCAGTGGTCGCAGCCGTCCGTGGTCAGCCAGCAGCGCGAAATGCGCCAGACGCCTCGGATATCCCGAAGATTTCCAGACATCACGAGTTCCTCCAGATCCATTGAAGTCTGCCCGGAGTCTCCGAGCCACAATTTCGCCCCCCCATCGAGCCATTATCCATTTAGGAATGAACTTGCGTAATGCCGTGCAAACCGCTGACAGTCTCTGTACCGGTAACCCTAAGACGAAAGTTCATACGGTGGTGGGCGCCGGGGGCTCTCCGGGTATCGTGGCGATGTGGCCTTGCCATGCCCGAGCGAAGGCGGTGGAAGTAACGGTGGCAGTTCGTGGTCAGCCTGCACAGAGAAACCTCTAATAGACCTCGGTGGAGCAATCACCCCCGTTAGAGATAGCGAGCGCACCCGATCTAACTGAATTCCCGTCGAATAGTTGGTCCATCCCGTAGATATGCAATTCGTACCGTCGGCCAAAGGAATATTCCGGAGGTGGGCCAAATACCCAAGGTACTTGAGTTACGTATTGAAGTAGCGAGTACTTGAAGTACCAAGCGCTGGGTAGTTCCCGGGTTGGTGCATCCCGTAGTTACGCAGTTCCTACCATCGCCCAGAGCTGGGCAAATACCCGAGGTACTTGAGTTACGTATTGAAGTAGCGAGTACTTCAAGTACCAAGCACTGGGTAGTTCTTGAGTTGGTCCATCCCGTAGTTATGCAATTCGTACCATCGCCGAAAAGAATATTCCAGAGCTGGGCAAATATCCAAAGTACTTGAGTTACCTGTTGAAGTAACATGTACTTCGAGTATCAAGCACTGGGTAGTTTCTGGGTTGGGCCATCCTGTAGTTATGCAATTCATACCATTGGCCAAAGGAATATTCCAGAGATGGACAAATACCCAAAGTACTTCAGTTACGTATTATAGTAGCAAGTACTTCAAGTACCAAGCACTGGGTAGTTCTTGAATACTACAGTATTGAGTACTGATAGAACTTAACTTCAACACTTCAATACTTTACCACGTACTACAAGTGCTTATTGTATTCGCCCAGCACTGGAATATTCCATTTCCCTCTACTTTGCGCACAGTCGGTGAAGAGTAAGTCCGTGTTTCGTGGAACGGCGAAGCTGAATGGGTCGAAGCACTGTCTGCAGGGCACGTGTCTCAGGGTGTATCCACTCGTGTATGGGTCCTTCTCGATTAATTGTTGAGCGAAACATGCTCGATTCCGGTTATCTCTCGCCCGGTGAAGTCGGGGGAGGATTCCCTCTATTGTTTCGTGGGAAGGCTCCTCGGGGCTTTACGACGCGGCTGCAGGAGGCAAACGAGGATGCCAAGCGGCGGAGGAACCGCCGGTGGCTCCGCAGTAGTCGCAGCCGTTTGCGGTCGGACAGCGGGCGAACTCGTGATAGATGCGACAAAGATCTCGAAGATTAAGGCCGCAGTGGCGCGTACGTGGCTGGATAGTTGTTCGGCGCACACACGACCGTCGCCCGGATGGGCGGGACGATGCGCATCGCGCTGCAGCGACCGGGCGAATGTACTCGGACAGGTGTAACGGGACGATCGGGCGAAGTCACGCGGCTGTACCGAGTTACGTTATCTTCACCCGTGGTGGGCGGAATGTTGGAGAGTAATACCGGTGGTTGTGGAGGATGCATATATGTACATATGTGTGTGTGTGCTTCTGGTGATGCAGTTTGGTACGTACCTTCGGCGGTCGTTACGAGGACCATATTTTGCGGATGCTTGTTCACCAGCCGTCTAATCAGGTCGATCTGCTCGAGTGCCAGCTGAACCGAGTCCAGATGCTGCGAGGAACACGGCACGTACGCCGACCAAAACTGCGAATGCATTAAGCGAACGAGAACATTTTTATTACTGACTGATGACATATGCTCGATCGATTGTGGCGGCAAAAGTGGTGAATACAGCATACCTTGATAGGGAAGCGAAAATCGGGCATACGTGAACTTTACCACTTTTAACTTGTTAAACTTATATTCACCACGTTTACCTTGGTTCATTAATTCTGAGCATAAAAATAATGAAAAAGTTTTTCTTCATATGGTAGCACGATCGGCGACAATGCAAGTTTTCACCAAAAAAAAATTGAAATTTTCTTGATACACATTTCATAGTTACGAATAAATGTTCTGCACCACATAGTTTGCACATATGAAAAACAGAGGGTCACCGAACGGTGCAAAGGTTCAAGGCTGCTCACAAATAGCCGCATCGAAAAATGAATTTCAAATTCTCGCGGGTTAAAAAAGAGGAAATGTGGTTTAAAAAAAGCGCCATTACATTAACAGTGAATGCGAAAAAAGGGGTCGTGCCGACGGGGAGATTAATGAAATCTTAATATAGACTTATTCAAAGAGTTTTCATTCATTTTTCATATCACACACGTCGGCCCGGTCTCAACAGGGCGTAATTTAAGGGGCGATAAACAATGCAAATGATGGCGTGCCTGTATCGTATAGCGGGCGACACGTGCCATGTTACGTGTAAAAGGAGCCGGTGGAGCCTTGGGCACCAGAGGGAGTTTCTCGGCTCGCACGAAATGCTGACTACGCCGCTGCTGTGTCGCGGGCGCTGCGGGAGGGAAAAAACGCACGCGTCGGGCACACACGTCCCTGCTCTCGGTATGTCGTGGCTGTCCCTCTTTCGCCCCTTCGTCCCGCCCGCCACTCGTACGGGCACAGTAGCGTAGTTAACGGCACGCAACCAGGATTTATAACCCGACCCGCACGCGTCCCTGCAGAGCCCGCGGGGTCGTGACTCTCCCTCTCCTCGAGACACGCGCGATGAGATTTTTACAGGCTTCCTCCGTATTTCTCCCCGTGTTCCATGATGTAGGTATGTTGCCACCGGAGAGGGAGAAGGAACCTCGTGTCGAGAACCGAGAGAACGTCGTCTGGTTCACGCGACCTCTCAGTCAAGGCCCCGTACGTGACGGGACCTTCTTCGCGCTTAACTCCGATTTTTCTTCCTTTCCTGCTTCTCATCTGATTTTTTTTTCTGTTTTTATTTTCATTTTATTTTTATTTATCTTATTCATGGCTCGATCGCACTCTCCGGTCACGCGTTTAATATTACCGTGTGTCAAATGGCACGGGAGTTTCATGCGCGGTGAATAGCTGGTGGTTGGCGAAACTCGATGCAACGTCGAACCCTGGAGCTCGGGCTCCAATCGACTCGAATAAAATAGCAATTTCTTCGGATGTTCGCTATAGCCTTGACAAGAATTTAGCCAGCGGGATTTTTTTATGTGACACTTTTTTCTACCAATAAAAAAATTTTAGACGCTGTTACTGACTTCGTGAAAACTTCTCTTACGCCTCAAAGATATCGTGCCTACCGGCCTAAGTTAGGGTTTGTAGGAGCTTTTTTTCTTGGTGATCCTTAAGGCGAGGTGAAACACACTCAGTCGATTACAAAAACGTTAATGAATGGCATTCGGAGATGCTACACAAAAAAAAATTGACGTCCACCGTTTATTTGGTTTAAGTAAAATTGTTATTTGGTTTAAATAAATAGTTACTTAAATGAAATAAATATTTTACTTAAACCAAATAAACGGTGACCGTCAAATAATATTTTTTCTATATATCGTGAAAAAGCAAAGAATTAGCGGACGTAGAATTCAATACCGCGTTCGAATGATGATTCGTTTTTACCCAAAATGTCAACCATTTTTACATGGCGTCGATTCGAAAAATGCAATTATCTCCCTTGCACTCATATGTCACGTGGTATACAGGTTTCACCTCGCCTTAACGTTTTCCCCTTATCATGACCGTCTGTCGTGACGTAACAATTTGTAAACCGCCGACACGTTTTTTTCCATGTCATAACACATTAGTTTTAATTCTTATCTTTGCGTACCGCACTTGTGCCACGACTACTGTACTGGCTGCAAGTCCCATATCCTCTTAGGCAAATCACATTTATAATTTTTTTTATAGTTAGGTTTTTTTATCTTAATTTTTCTACCATGTAACACATGCCAATTTTTTTTAGTTCGGAGAAATAAACATGATTAAAAAAATATATATTAACATTATTAAAAAAAGCTCTTCGCAGAATGAACAAGATTGGCCCCTTCGCTTATGAATCCTAGCTGGGCTAAATATATTATTATTATAGAAAAGACGAGCAGTGGAGAATCGACCGGAGTTCAAAAGCTCTCAATTTTTTTATTGGGTTTTTTGCTCCTCGTAAAACTTCGATGCTTAGCTCCTTAGCCATATTCTCATCTCTGATCACATTGTTTCCCATCTTTCTGTACCGATTTCCCACTCAACTGAGGCTCGAGAAACTTTCGGTAAATGTAGCTATAGGGGAGACCGGGGCAAAATGGCACAGCGGGGTAAAACGGGACTGTGAGAGCAAAACTCAATTTTCCAATAGTTTTAGGATGCCCAATTTTGTCCTAACGATACATCCAAATTTTTTAAACCGTTTTGTCCCACATACCACCATCGCCACCAGTTCAAAGTTATTGGAGAATTGCTTTTTATCTCATTATCCCGTTTTGCCCCGGTGTGCCATTTTGCCCCGCTCTCCCCTAAGAGCTTGAGGAGGGTTGCGAGCTATAGTTACAATTTTCGTTGCACTCTCTTGGCTGGGTCAGTTCGATCGAGGTCCTTTTTCCGGACTCGCCGCTCGTCTTCTTTCCATCCCGCGACATCCCGAACTCCCCGACACCGAATTTCATTCCTAGCCGGTAAAATGAGCCCGAGGTGCACTTAGGAACGACAAGTACTCGTAAATTTATCGTCCTGCTGATACACCCCGGAACTTCCAGTCTTCACTCCCGCGTCTGACTGCATTCGAGTGAAGTTTCGATAGAGAAAGCCGTGGACCTGACAGAGCGTCGGGGATAGCTCCGGCGGCGTAAGATCCTTTGAGACGATCGGTAAACTTTGGGATCGGGAGCGTTCCATCGCCGGGGTACAATACCGGGAGGAAACTCTTGTTAACTTCCCCCACCCTTCGAACAAAAGTTTACCCTCATCCTCGGAAAATAATCAAACTCGGAGATAATGATTTGGCGGTACAGCGGAGTTCGCCGAATCTTGGATCAAAGATTAACGATCGACCGACCGTCGATCTGGCGTCACTCGAAGTTTGGCACACTCCAATGAGTTAAACGCACCTTTGACTCTTGGAATCTTTTTCTCCACAGCCAGAAAAAAGTTTATTCCAATCAAATGAAATTTATCAAGGACGAGGAAAAATGTTTATCTGCTGACGCGTTGACTTTGAACTGCGCGCTACCGGATAGCCGCGATTGTTTTCCCGTCAAATATATATGACTTCTTTGGCACCAATAAACGTTTATTTCGAAGTACAAATCTTTAAATAAATTTTTTAATTTGCATTAAAGAATAACCGTTATTTGAATCTACACCCAGAAAAATAATTTATTTTACGGCCGCCGTTTATTTGGTTTAAGTAAAATACTTATTTGATTTAAATAAATATTTATTTAAATCAAATAAATATGTTACTAAAACCAAATAAATGGTGGCCATCAAAGAAATTATTTTTCAGGGTGTAATGAGGATTTTGTTAAGGCAAGTAAATATTTCTTTTATCTTAAACTTCATTTGACTTTATTAAAATTTTATTTAAATTTTAGGGAAATTTAATAAACCTTTTTTTGTGGGTACAAGATGTTCATGCCAACCCGAGTCGGGCACGTCCTTCTCGAGGATCGGCGAGCTTGCAAATTGGGGCAACCCTTCGGTAATTAATATACAGTAGCGAAGGACCGGTTGGTATCGAGTCTGCTCCTCGACGGACGTGCGTCGGAGGGGAGATTGTTGGATGGGAGATTAATCCGTGTCGGGGCTTCGGGCAATAACAAAGTCTTCCTAATGGACGTCTAACTCTCAGCAGATTGGTCCCGCGTATGAGATTGGCCTTGCGCGAGGTAAAAAAAAAATTCGCGTGTTACGAGCGAAAGGATGGAATCGAGCTTGATGATTCGACGGGCAAAGTCCAGCTCTCTCGATCCCCCGAGGGTATTCGAGCAGCATCGAGTTCATTAGCTTGTCGCAGGGACTCTTCATGTATAGATAGGGAAAAGTGGGGCGAAACGGTCCGCCGTTCCAGATGAAAGTTTTTCTACGCCCCGCACAAAATTAGCAAAAACGGTAGATTTTGCCCCGGCGTTCGATTTTGCTCTGCCGCTACACCCAGAAAAAAGTTTATTAACTATCCATAAAGTCGTATTATTAGAATAGTTTATATTTGAATTTATTTTCATTTTATTTGACTCCAGGATTTTTTAAAACTTTTTTTCGCGCGATATGCGATATTCCTGTTCAATAAAAAAAATATTTAAAGCATGCCGATTTTTATAGGTCAGAAATCAGACTCGACCTGCAATAGATATTTGTTTCCCTCAAATAAACTGGATATTTGCATACGCGACGTTGAATAGGTATTTATTTCCGTTTAATAAATCATTTATTTGATCCGAAGAAATGTTCGTCACATTGCGTCGCATTGGCCGATGGTCAGCCAAGTATGAGTGATGGTTTTTGCGAAATGTGCTATTCATCGCGTAAAAAAATCGATCGATATAATTGGACATAATGTTCAGTAAAGAACAAAAAATGACTTAACTTGAATAATTCATTTATTCAATTCAATGAAATAAAAATGTAATAAAACTGAATGTACGATCAGATAAATGAATTTCAAAACTCAATTAAGCCCATATTCAAATAAGCAATTGTGTTTGTTTTAAATACATTTTATTTTGTTTTAATAAACTTTTTTCTGAGTGTATGCAGTCAACACTACGCGCAGGATAATACATCGTCCGAGAAATTAAATAGTTTTTTAATATTAATCGTAACATTAATAAATCGAACGTGCCGTTAAATCGGTGCGACTGCACCGATCGATCGGAAACTTTAATATCCTTCCTATAAAGCCTTTATCACAGTTAAATCGTTAGTCCGCCCTTGCATCGCTACGCCGGAGACTGTGAATTGCCGCTCCAGGAAGGTAGACGATATCGGCGCTTTTGTTCTCCTTTTTCTTCCTTTTCTCACTCCGTCGCCACGTCGAGCTGTTTTCATGAAAAGTTCCACTCGAGCTTTCAGTCCCGCCCGTTCGATCATTTTCAAGCGACGACAGACGAAAAAGATTTTCCTCGGGCGTCATCGCAGGCACACTATCCTTGCCGTTGAGCAGTCGACAGAGGAAATCCTACCTCGTTTCTCTCCGCCTATCGGCGTCACCGCAGCCGATATGTAGCCTCCAGGACTTTCTTTTCCGCGCGCAATTCCTTCACGTCCGTCATGTCAACTCGCGTAGGTCGCACTCCGCACGCCGAGACCTCCCCCGGTTCGTCTGCGAATCGTGAGTTCGATGGTACTTTTCGCTATGAAATCCTACGGTATATATATACATACACTTATATATATGCTGCACGCTTCAGTGTCTGTGACGTAACTGAGTGACAGGATGAAAGGCGGAATTCATTTAATTCCTCCGTCTTTCTGAATAACATACCGACAAGCGTGAAATTCATGGCAGTATATCAGATGGACTCAGAACAAGTCGACACGAAGGCAACTACTCGACACGAAAGCTGTAAACCGTGAAGGTCGATGCACCAAAATGTGACCTGGAATTGACTGCAAACCAAGTCAAGTGAACTGAAGACAGTGAAGACACTACCAACTGAACACTCGACAATGGCACACAAATGACGGCATACTTCAGGGAACTTATTCTCGAGTGATTTACCCATGATTGATTGCGAAAACATAACGACAAGAGTGCATAGGCGATAGTACCGTTCGTAAGAGTCTATAGCTAAAGTCTCATGAAAATGATCATGCTCGCGACCTAGCGCCTCTCATATTGTCACAATACTACATAGGCATTTGACGCAGTGATCTGAAGTAGTCTGCACTTGTGTTGGGTTGTCGAGTGTTCAGTTTTTGGGGTGTCTAGTTGGTAGTATGTCCACTCTCGGTATAGATTTGACTTGGTGTGCAGGTCATACTAGTTAGTCATCATAAATCATACTTGGGGTTGGTGATTTGACTTAGTGTTCAGGTCATAGTTGGTGATTTGACTTGGTGTATAGGTCATAGTTGGTGATTTGACTTGGTGTACAGGTCATCGTTTGTGATTTGACTTGATGTACAGGTCGTAGTTGGTTATCATAGATCATACTTGGTGTTCAGGTCATAATAGTTGGTCATCATCAATCATACTTGGGGTTGCTGATTTGACTGTGTGTAAAGATCATAGTTGGTTATCATAGATCATTCTTGGTGTTCAGATCATAATAGTTGGTCATTATCGATCATACTTGGGTTTGGTGATTTGACTTGGTGTACCGGTCGTAGTTAGTGATTTGACTTGGTGTGTAGGTCATGTTTGCGTGCCCACATTCACGGGGTTGGGTTGTCTTCGTGTTGACTTGTTCTGTGTCGATATACTGTCGAAATTCATCGTCCACTATGTTATTAATTTTTTCACCCACCATGTATTAATAAAATTTGGCATTCAGCAAAAGTCATTCTATAACTTTGCTTCCCTTTTAATGAGCATCCACTTCAGGTACAACAATCCTTCTGAATCAACGCTCCTAACGATTTTTCATTCCATTTTTATTTGATTTTTTTAAAATAGCATACGCTAACCAAGTTTACAAAACCCACTTTAGTCCGGTAACCAGCTTCTCTTCTCCCTTCGCGAATTATCTCGTACAGCAAAGTGAAATAATTATCGAGGGAGAGAAGGAGCCGAGAGAGGAGAAAAGCACCGAGTGCTCATGATAAAACAAACTGTAGAACAAATATCACGTGCTCGTAAACGCTTCTAGTAATTAATCCTTGGGCAACAACAAACTTTGTCCCGGGTCATCGGATTACGCGATCCCGTTCGCTGCGGTTCACTCTAGTTCGCTCGCGGATACACTATTATATCGTCCTCCATATATA